>PVJA010025493.1:0-30681 GCA_004027025.1 Myocastor coypus
TTTTTTTTTTTTTTTTTTTTTTTTTTTGGCTTTTTGAGACAGGGTCTCACTGTGCAGTTCAGGCTGGCTTTGAGCTCACTTTTGTAGCCCAGGCTGGTCTCGAACTCGGAGCGATCCCCCTGCCTCAGCCTCCCAAGTGCTGGGATTACAGGCGTGAGCCACCACGCCTGGCTATTTTCCTACTCTTAAACAAACAGGAAAGTGAGACTTGGGCCAAATTACATGCCCAAGGTCACTTGAGAGTGACAAGGGCCTGGCACTAAAGCCCTTGCTGAGACCACTGCTCTTCTAGGTCACTGCTGGTACTAGAATCAGTACATCCGTACTCTGTGAACCACTAAAAATGACTCTGAAAAAAAAAAAAAAAGATGACTCTGGAAGTTTCCATCCTATACTTACAGAGAGGCTGAAGAGCTTAGCAATTACTTGTTCCTATGCTTGCCTTTCATCATAATCTTTTATATTTATATTTGATTTTCATCTCCTCTATAATATCTTCTTTTCTTAATATATTTGGTATGGGGTCTTGCTACACAGCTCGGGCTCATAGTGATCCTCCTGTTTTCAGCCTCTCCAGTGCTGGAATTATAGGCATTTGCCACCACACGCTGTCCCAGTGGCCAGCTCAGTGCACCCATGGTTGGGGCCAGTGTGGCATGCAGTCCCTGTGCTTGCCTAAGTAGATGCTTAGCCTGCTGAGCTACCTCACTGGTCCTCATCCCCTTTAAAATCTTAGTTCTTTAGGTTTCCCTGGAAATATCTTCATTTCATCTAGACTTACAAATTTTCATGCATAAACTGTAAACATCATTTTCTTTCTTTTAATGAGCAGAACATATTTATTGAGGGAAAGAAAGCTCCTGTCCAAGAGAAGGACAGGAGGGGGGTCCCAAGTGGGTCTCCCCCAGGAAGTTATCTCTTCCAGGGACTTTTATAGAGAAGACATGGAACTAGCTTAGGTGGGTATGAGGTAGAACAAAACTGTGGCCAACCAATGAGATTACAAGCACCACTGCTCAGGTAAAATTGATTAACATCGGGATCCAATGGGAAGGCAAGTCACATAGCGAGCAGGCAAGAACACCACCTATTGAGCTTGAGCTTGTGACTCTTTTTAGAATCTTTTTTTTTTTTTTTTGAGACAGGGTCTCGCTATGCAGTTCAGGCTGGCCTTGAGCTCACTTTTGTAGCCCAGGCTGGTCTCGAATTCGCACCGATCCTCCTGCCTCAGCCTCCCGAGTGCTGGGATTACAGGCGTGAGCCACCACGCCCGGCCTCTTTTTAGAATCTTTCAAGGTGATTGATACCCAATCCCCAATGCCCATCCCTAAGGAAGTATATAATTGCTTCTGTTGTAAACATTATTTTCTTATCATTGAACAACCATCTATATTTGTGGCTATATTCCTTTCCTGTTCCCAGTTGTATGTGTTTTTTTCTTTATTAGGATCATCTACAGTTTCTTTATATCATTAGTCTTTTCTAAGATTCAGTTCTCATGCATGAGATTCATATCTAATTCCTAAAACTGTAGTGTAGTCATCCAAGAGCAGAACCCAAAAGTGTGGCGGGAGATTCAGCACCTACTTCCTAGCTATCTCATGCTGAGAAATCCCTGAATCTCTCTGAATTTCAGTTTTCTCCCCCTGTAAATGAAACCATCATGAATTGAACATTTATCTGCCAACCCCATACTAAGAATTCTAAACATACTTATTTGCCTTATATTTTTAAATAGGATGCATGAATAATCTGCCTTACTAACTAAGTTAGGATGGATCCTCACAAAATGACAGCTGCTATTGTTGTAAGTTTGCAGATTAAGCTTCTGGTTCCAGGTTTATAAGGAGGGACCCCCTCCGTTCTCATCCTCCTGGGTATTTGTCACTTTGGGCGCCGAAAGGAGGAGAATTCAGAAAAAAAGTTCCTTCCACTTCCAGGGTGTAGGATGGTATGTAAAATTCCCTGGGAAGATCAGGCGTGGTGACACACCTGTAATCCAAGCACTCTGGGAGACTGGGCCAGGAGCGCTGAAAGTTTGAGCCCAGCCTAGGCAATTAACCAACTCAGTGAGACCTTGTTTCAAAAAAAAATAAAATAAAATTGAAGGGCTACGGCTCAGTGTGAAGGCTCTCAGTTCAATCCTCATCCCACAAAAAAATAAAATAGGAGCCGGGCATGGTGGCGCATGCCTGTAATCCCAGCACTTGGGAGGCTGAGGCAGGAGGATCTATAAGAGTTGGAGACCAGCCTGGGCTACAAAACTGAGCTCAAGGCCAGCCTGAACTGTACAGTGAGACCCTGTCTCAAAAAGACAAAAAATAAAATAAAATAAAATAAAATAGGGCTAGAAGTATAGTTCAGTGACATGATACCTGCCTGGCAAGCATGAAGTCCTGAGTTATATATATATATATATATATATATATATATATATATATATATATATAGTGTATATATATAGTATATATATATATATATATATATATATATATATATATATATATAGTACAGAACCTTTTCTGAGTCAAGCATGGTGATATGCACCTATAGTCCCTATAGCTACCCGGGAGGCTGAGACAGGAGGATCCCTGGGGCCAAGAAGTTGGAGGCCAGCCTAGATAAGGGCCCCTTATCTCCAAAACAACAAAACATAAGACAAACAAAACACCTTGCTAGGAAGATAAAGCATTTGTAATCTTTCCAGCGCGGGATGCAGTCAAGCATGAGAAATGAGGGTGCTCCCACGTCAGAGTGCTATGACCAAGACTGGGAGGCGGAGGCACGACGAACACTGCAATGCACAAATGGCTATGAGGATACTCGGTGAGGAAAGCACTGTTCCTGGGCCCTGGCTTCTTCACGGCCTCCTTTCTGTCTCCCACTTCCACACTGCCCTTCTCACCCATTCGCACAGGTACAGGAACACACCAACCCTAACAAAGTCAACCATGTCACCTCTGGCTTAAGAGGGGCCTCCCAGCGTCCTCTTAGTGAAAACTATGTGCATAGAGCCCTCCCTTCCTCTCCACCTGTCATTTCGCTGCACTGAACTGTGAATGACTCTACCCTCCTTCCCTCAGCTGTGTCCTTCATTCTGTCTAGAAACCAACCCTGCCCCTCCTTTGCCCGACTCATCCTTGCAGGTCATGCAGGTTTCAGCTTAGAAGTCACTTCCTCCAAGGAGCCTTCTAGGCTTCGCCCAGATCTAGTTGGATTCCACAGGCCCCTGTTTTTACCTTTGTCCCTGGATGTAAGCTTATGGACCAGGCCCATAGCTCCTCCCACCACGTGTCTGATGTACCACAGGTTCTCGAGAAACGTGTGTTGAGTGGAGAAATTAGCATATAGATACTTCAAACAACACTGGCGCTCTTCTGCATCTATCCACATGTTTCTTCTAGCAAACTATGGACTTCTTAAAGGCAGAAAGATGTCACTCGACTGTATGCCTGGTGCCCAGCTCTGTGCTGACAAGAAGATTACCTAGAAATGTTTGCTTAATATTTGGATGAAGCCGGGCATGGTGGTGCACGCCTGTACTCCCAGCACTCGGGAGGCTGAGGCAGGAGGATTGGTGCAAGTTCGAGACCAGCCTGGGCTACAAAAGTGAGCTCAAGGCCAGCCTGAACTGCATAGTGAGACCTTGTCTCAAAAAGACCAAAAAATAAATAAATAAAATTAAAATAAAGAGGACATTTTAAAAAATATTTGGATGAACGTGTGAAAGACTGATGGATGAATGAGTGATTGGGCAGATGGATGGATGGATGGATGGATGGATGAATGGATGGATGGATGGACAAATAGATGGGTGGATGATTAAACTTGTGAATTGATTGGAAGTTGTGATCCATTCATGCAACTGGTATTTCCTTCAACGTATGTCTTTGAAGATCAAGTATTATTCCTTGGAGAAAATAAAGAATCCAAGCATCACAGCAGTAGCCATAAATTCCAGTGGTCAGTCCCCAACTTCTCAGGAAATAGCCACTGTCACCAGTCCCAATGCCCAGGCTTTCCAAAATTCATCCCAAATTTCCATCCCTATACACACCTGGTCCTTGGGCTCTTGGCTGACCAACCAGAAGAGGAGAAGGTTGGTACAGGTAATGTTCACTTCTGGGAGGGTTTCCAAGTAACTCTTCAGGGTGGTGGTCCCCTTGGTCTGGAGTGGGGGCTGCCTCATGGATGAGGGGGCATTGGGCATCCAGGCCCCAAAGTCATGCTGTAGAGACCCCACCCCATGTAGATCAAATGGTCACCAGAAGGCAGGGGCTGTCTCTCCCTTCATCATTCCTGGTCCCTCCTTTCCCATCTCAAGTCTCATGTTTGGGAAATGAACAAATCATGGAAAGTCCCAGAATGGGGCAGGAGCCCAGCTCACCCCTCTTCATTCCCCACCCAATGTTCCAGGACAGGGTGGAGTGAGTCACCAGTGAGGGAGGAGTATGAAGAGAGGAGGTAATCCTAGAAAAGGGCCTTGAGCTGGCATGCCACACAGAACAACCTGATTGTCCACCTGACCTGGTACTAACCAAGTCAGGAGCCCATAGATTCTACTCACAGTATAATTCCAACATGAGTTGCCATTGCAGATTTGGACCCAGCTCCACCCAGCCATCACTCAGCAGGAGCCATTCTCTCCACCCAGGCATCATTCCAACCCTAACCCTGACCCACCCAGCTTTCAACCAGAATTCTGGCCTCAAGTCCATGGCTAAGCCTAACACCTTCGTGGCCTGATACCCCTTGGGCTTCCCTCAGCAAACTCACCTGTCCGCTGTTAACAGCAGCATGCTGGGCGGAGCAGTTGAAGATGATTGCAGTGAGGTACTTCACTAGCTGTCCTGAGGTGCACAGCCGGCTTGGGAATCCTGGGTGTGGGGAAAAGGAGGGTGTGGAGGGGAGTTGCTGAATTCCTAGGGTACCTCAGGGTGGGGCTCACAGCAGGGGGAAGAGTGAGGGAGTAAGAACTAGACATTGGCTATGACTGTCTTTAAGATTAGGGTTGGGATGAAGTTAGGGACAGTAAGCACTGAGGGCTGCAGGGGTCTAAGAGGTGGATCCTGCGGTGGGACATGCCAGGACTCAGAACTGAGCCAGATTCATGCCAAGCACCAAACTGCCCTGGACTCTACCTGACCACCAAGGCACTTTTATCTGCAACCCAGATTAGCATTTAATGATTTAATTCTACTCAGTTTACCAAGATCTGCCCAACCACTCAGTAGGGGATCATCCTTTGCTATGCTTGGCAGGAGAGAGACAGCATGTGCTGCTCAAAAGCACATGGAAAGGGATTCAGCAAGAAGCCAGTGCTCAGCTCTTAGAAGGAAAAGCAGGTAGGACAGAAACTGGTACTGGGGCTAGAGTAGTCAGAAAGAGCTTCCTAGAGGAAAAAGAAGGGGCCGCCCCAAGGTGAGCAGTGGGTGATGTTGGAATGAAAACCAGATGACAAAAGCCAGGCACAGTGACACATGCCTGTAGTCCCAGTTAAGGGGGAAGCTGAGCCAAGAGTACAAGTTGGGCCCAGGAGTTCAAGGCTAGCCTGAGCAACAGACAATACCACAGCTCAAACAATAAATGAAATAAAAATTTTTAAATTAAAAAGAATATAAAGCCAAATGTGGTGGTGCAGACCTGTAATCCCAGCATTTGGGAAGCTGAGACAGGAGGATTGCCATGAATTTCAGGCTAGGATAGGCTCTATTGTGAGCTCAAGGCCAGCCTGAACTACATAGCAAGACCTTGTCTCAAAATAATAAAATAAAACAAAATAGAAAAACATTGGGTCATCGAGATGGCTCAGTGGTCCGAAGCACCTGCTTAGGCTAGCTTAGGCAACCCCAGGGACCACAATTTGATCCCCAGTACCACATGCTGTGCCAGCCTCACCTCCAGGGCAGGCTGAGCCAGCCACAAGTAAAACAAACAAAGAAACAGAAAAACATTGGCAGGGGTGAAGGGAGAAGAGTCCACCCTCATGCTGCTGTGCCTGTACATATGGTCCTCATCCAAGACCCTGGCTTTACCCACCTCTCTGGTCTGTGCTACCCCAAACCCATGTCCCCAGCTGTGCCTGGTTCCTGAGCCCTAGACCAGCTGTGAGTATAAGTCTGCATTGCCTACCTGCTGTTCCCACCCACATGTCCTCAAGACACCTCACACCTGCCACCGCAAACCAAACGCTTCCCGCCTACCCCACCCTCCCCAACACGGCCCTCCCTCAAAGTCCTTCCTCTTCGGTATAGTGACCCTCCCCATATCTTCAGGTTCTGTACTGTGTGAGCTCACTCAATCTCAGATACTAATATTTGGGAAATACTAAAGACATGAGGGGAAAGGATGTCCTTACTAAACATGTGCTCACTTTTTTTCTTGTCCCCATTTCCTATACAATACAGCGTAACAACTATTTCCAAAGTGTTTACATCCCTTTTGGTATGAGAAGTAACTGAGTAATGATTTAGAGTATGCAGGAAGCTGTGCATAGGTTTTCTGCAGATATTAGACTATTTCACAAAAGGGGCCTGAGCATCTGGGGATTTTGGCATCTGTGGGGATCTTAAAACTAGTCCTCTGTGGATATCAGTTGGCAACCATCCTTGCCACACAGGTGCTCAAACCACAGGTATAAATTCTATTTCCCCCTATGCGCATGAGCAGAGACGTCCACCAGCTAGGCTAGCCTCACCATCTCCCTCTCCTGGATGAACCCTGCCACTTCCTCCCCTGTCCCTTAGAGCCTTGTCTCTTGACAGCAAGAGTGGTCCTTTAAAATCATAAATCAGGGTTTGGGGACATAGTTCAGTGGTAGAGTGCTTGCCTAGCATGCATGAGGCCCTGGGTTAGATCCCCAGCACTGAGGAAAAAATGATAAATCATAGTGTCACCCTTTGCTAGAACCTTCTAAGAGCTTCCTCTCACTTACCTTGCCATGCCCCACTTGCTCTGCCCCTGGCCCCTTCTCTAAGTCATCCAAACTTTTCTTCCCTCCACTTATTCCTCTCAAACTCCATAGATCTTTCTGATATTCCCCAAGCAGACCAGTGCACCCCAACCTGAGGACCTCTGCATGTGTGGCACTTCTGACTCCACACTCATGCCCGAGCTCCATTACTTGCCTCAGCCCTCTACCTGGGTCTCAGCTCCTCAGAGAGGCCTGCCAGAGCCACCTGTCTGAAATAACCCTTCTCATACTGTTTTGCTTTTCTTCCTCTCCTTCTTAACCACTTGACATTTTGTTTGATTATGTTTGTCTCTCTGAAAAATGTGAGGCTTGTATGAAGGCTGGGATTTTTGCCTGTTTGTTTACTGTGAAACAACAGCATCTATACCAACACTTAATAAATATGAAGAAAGCAGTAATTATTGGTTGCGTGAGGCAAATGCATGCAAGGGTAAGCAGCCAGAGTGGGAAGGCATCGGAGATAGACAAGGTGAGGGGACAGGGAGGGGACCTAATTGGAGATGACGCTGCAGTATGCAGGAGCATGTGATTTCTGGGAAACTCTCAGGCCTGGTGAAGTAGCAGCCAGGAGCTGGGAGAGAAGAGCTGGCTGAGAGGCAGCTGCCATGGTCAGGATCACTAGGGTGGTGCAAATGGGGTGACTGAAACAATAGGGATTTGCAACCCAACCAGATGTAGGAAGACAGAGGTAGGAAAGGGAGCCAAAGAGCTCCAAGCTTTGGAGTCAGGAGGAACAGAGAAGGATGGGGCATCTTCCTGGCAGTGACGGGAGTTTTCTGATGCCCCATCTGTGGTTGGCTGTCTAAACTCAGAGGCTGAGAATAAAAAAGCAAAGCAGGCGTCAGACTATTTGTGGAAATTTTTCTGTAGTTTGTATTATTACTTCCTCTTAGAAAATGGAAGTCAAAGTGACACTGACAGGCTCAGAAATATGTTTTGCCTTTAAATCTATGCCCAAAACAAGTTTGCACTGGTGGGAAGAACTGTTTTCAGTCTGAAGATGTTCTGACATATGAAACCAGAGATCATCTGAATATAGTAAGATAGGAGAAAGCTGGGCATGGAGTTACACACCAGTAGTCCCAACTATATGGGAGACTGAGACAGAGGGAGGTAAAATTTGAGGTTAGCCTGGGCAACTTAGTGAGAAAGACCTTGTCTCTAAAGTTAAATATGTATATATATGGCTGGGGAGTTCAGTCCCCACTGCTACAAAAATAAAGAATAGCATCAGCTTCCAGTCTGGGTCCTGGAAACAAATTCCTCAGTCATGAGAAACAGTCAGGATCAGGACTGTTGAGGACTAACAGTGAGTTTGCAAAACACAAGGAAAGGTTACCTTTAAATAGTCCAAGAAAGATCTGGCTGATAACACTCTAAACTAGAAATCACTCTTGGCATCTCAATCACTGAGGCAGCCTGACCTCATGTACTTCCCAGATGAATCAACACAGAGGACAGACCATCACTGGAGAAATATTTCTGGCAAAAGTATGCAACCCTTAGATACTCCTTCCAGTTTACAAAAAACACAGGAGACAGAGGAACAAGATGAATGACACCATAGGAAAGAATTTGGATAAATTCAGAAGATGAGACAATTTACAGAAAACTAGTCCAAGATCTCCTGTAAGTCTTTATCACGTGATTTTAAAAAGCACAGGAAGGGACCAGTGAGATGGTTCAGCAATCTAAAGCTCCTGCTTAGGAAAGCTTAGGCAACTGCAGGGACCAGGGACCTAATCGTGGTTCAATCACTAGCACCACATGTTGTGCCAGCCCCACCCCCCAGGGCAGGCTCAGCTGGCCATAAAAAAATAAAAAGCACAAGAAGGGAGCAGAGAGGGAGGGGATGAAGAAAAAAGATTTTTAAAAACCAGGAAAACAAAGCCTTTGCATATGGGAAGGGGACAAAGAGTTGGAAGGAGTAGGGAGGTCTAGAGGACCAAAAGAGAGAGGCAGGAGGAGAGAATATATTAAGATGTGGGCTGGGAGATAGTGCAGTGGTCTAAGCACCTGCCTGGTAAGCACAAGAACCCAGACTCAATCCCAGACTCAGTCTCACTCACAAGAAAAGGTACTCTTCAAGCTAAGAGATTTTAGAGCCAAACCAAATAACCAAACAAAGTCCTCGATTAGCTCTTGAATCAAGAGGACCAACTGGGAGAAATAAAGGACAAATGGGGATACTGCTGGGGACTGGAGCTCAGTAGTACAACACTTGCCTGGAATGGACAAGACCCTGGGCTCCATCCCCCAAACCACAAAAAAAAATTAAATTAAAAAAAAAAAATTAGGGGTCTGGCCGGATGGTTCAGTGGTCTAAAGCACCTGCTTAGGAAAGCTTGGGTGGCTGCAGGGACCACGGTTCGATCCCCGGCACCACATGCTGTGCCAGCCCAGCCCTCAGGGCAGGCTGAACTGGCCATAAAAAATAAATAAACAAACAAAAGTTCTGAAACAAGAAAAATAAAATAAAACAAAAAAAAGTCTTTTAAAAAAAATTTAGAGCCAGGCGTGGTGGCACACGCCTGTAATCCCAGCACTTGGGAGGCTGAGGCAGGAGGATCAGTGCAAGTTTGAGACCAGCCTGGGCTACAAAAATGAGCACAAGGCCAGCCTGAGCTGCATAGCGAGACCCTGTCTCAAAAAGAAAAAAGAAATTCAATTTTAAAAAATTTTAAGAGGCTGGGGAGATAGGTTGGAGGACTAAGCATCTGCTTGGCAAGTGCAAGGACCTAGATTCAATCCTGGGTATCATGTGCTATGCCAGGCCATGCACTGAGCCGGCCACCAAAACTGGGTGTGGTGGTACACACTTATAATCTCAGCACTGGGGAGGCTGAGACAGGAGGATAACTATGAGTCTGAGCTGTGTAGTGAGACCCTGTACCAAATGAATGAATGAATGAATAAATGAATGAAAATTTTAAGATTAGAAATTACTGTCAGTTTTCTTCAGGGATTTGAGTGCAACTCAGTAGCTGAATATATGAAATGTAAGACCCTAGGTTCCATCCCCAAGACCTCAAAAAAAAAAAAAAAAAAAAAAAAAAAGTTGTGTAGAAAATGTAAAATCGTCTCTCTTTTTTAAAGACAGAGGTCTCTAAGTTACTAAATTGCCCAGGCTAAACTCAATCCTCAGCCTCCCAGAGTGCTGGATTATAGGTATGTGTGCCCCAAGTCCAAGCCTGAAAAAGACATACTGACTACAGGTAAAATAAGACAATTGCAACTTACTTTACAAGGCCTCAGCAATAAACAAAAGCAACAGATTGTCAAATATAACAAAATGTTGCCCAAGGTTAAATTTAAATGGGTAGGTAGGTAGGTGCTGATTATACTCTGGGCTCTCCAGTATGCTCCATACTTTTGTTTAAAAGCAAAGCAAAGCTCAGAGCCCACCTCAGGACTATAACAGCTGTACTACTTGCAGATGAGCTGAGACACCCCCATCTTCACTCCCCTGTAGGCAGAAGCACTAAGCCAGCTGAAAGCTACATCCTCTCTGAAAGAAGCCCAAGGCCGGGGCTGGGAGACTGGGAGGATGTGCATTTGAACCACTTTAACCTAAGCTAGGTCGGAAGTCACTCTACACAATGAAAATTTATACTTTTTATGTGCTGGTTTTAAAGGTCAAGAGTGAGGTACCCAAAAGAAAAGTCTTTCAGAGTTGGAAAGATAGGAGATTTCCAACAGGGTTGGAAAGGTGTAGAAATAAATCTGGAACAGGAGAAGGATTCATTCCATTAAGGAGAAGCAGAAAGAGGAATCAGAGAGGCAAGCCAAGCCAAGAGCAGGAACAGGGAGATGCTAGGACCCAGGAAGAAGCTGCAGGCTCAAGAGGCCAAATCCTCCCCTAAGCAAAGGCAAGAGCAAGAAAGAAAGGTGGCCTGGGGCATCTTCCTGTCACTGAGTTTAAGGACAGGAGGCTGGGAGGGGGCTCTTGGGTAAGTGGTTCACAGAGGCCTCCCGGTCAGTACCAGATGACAGAGGAGAGCAAAGGCGGATAAAAGGTATGAATCAGGAGTCTGGCAGCAGCAAGACCTACTCCATGATGTGAAAACAAACTGGTGACTAGAGGAGCTACTTGGCAGAACAGACACCAGAGGGTCCAAGAAGTTTCCAGAAGCCTCTGAAGTCAGAGATGCTTCCTGCCACATGTTGCATGCTGACAGAGCTCAGTAAATTGGAGTGAGCGCATGGCTCTGTGTAAGCACAGAGGGACTGGGCACTGTTGAAGAGCAACGGTTTGGGGAACAACTAAAGTTGGGATCCCGCTTTTGCAGGCTTCTCTGTTCCTACTTCCTCATCTGCTAAGTGGGACAGTAGGTTTCAAAGTCAAAATATAATAAGAAGAACTGATTCAAAGAGCGGCAGAGAATTCATACTAATGGGGGTGAGGGAGAGAGAGGAGATACCTGAGCTCTCTCGGCCCAGGAACGCCTGAGTAAAAATCTCGCCGGCCCAAGCTTGCAGCTCCAAGTCCTGCTGCACGGAATCATCACTGGGATAATAGTAGCCCACGATTTCTGAGACAAAGCTGTAGGAAAGAAATGCTGGTGCTCCTGGAGGAACTCAGGCCTGGCTTGGCCACAACACCAAGGCCCACTACCACTCAGGCTAGGAGATGCAGATGGCCTAAGTTCACTGAGTGTCCAGGGCGACTCCAGTTGGAACCCAAGTATCCAGCCTTCCCTTAAGTCCCACCCCCCCCTTCCAGAATCAAGAAGGCTCTGGGCCTCCTTCCTGAACTGAAAATATACTGGGAAGAGTCTACTTCCTGCTATGTCCTCCCCTTCCTGGTGCTCAGCAGTCCTGAGGAGAACGTCCTCCCCGCCTGCCTGCCTGGAGTCACCAGCCATTCATTGACGTTGGTCAGCCCAGGCCCTTCTTTCCCCTCTCCACTGTATTTGCATGCACTAGCCTCTATAGCTCACATCTACCAGCTGTTTCACAGAGGACCCCCAACTCCAACTCCAACCCTTGGACAGCTCCTATGCTGGCTGGGATCCCCAACCCCAGGCATCCCATCTGGCATGGCACAGCCCTGCTGGGACTAGAGGGCTGCCCTACTGGACTCACACCTCTCTATGGCTGCCCAGATCTTTAGGCCGTCATCTCGATAGTAGTAGTTGGGAATAGCTAGGACACCACGGGCTCGCAGGCTGTCCGGAAGGCAGAAATCGGTATAGGTGAAGTGGGCCAGACCTGTCCTCATGAGGTAGAGAAGGCCACGCCTCCCAATGGATGTGACCTGTAGACACAGCACAGTTCAGCTTCTGGGCTGGCCCAACCTCCACCCAGGGCCCCAGGAGCACACAAGGGCTTATACTGTTAAGCAAGTCGCCTACACCATATGGGCCTGCCTCAAGGCAGACTGTGTGGGCTGTGGCCCTACTATGTGCATAGTAGAACTCCTCAGATATTTGATAAAAATGCAATACATTAAAAGCCCTGCTCCTCTAAATGTAGTACTAGGCTGGGGCAACCCTGCAGGTGAAACCGCAGCGACTGGGTGGGAGCAGGGAGCCGAGCTCATGGGCGGAGCAAGTGGGGAGGGCAAGGTTTTCAAGAAAGAGCAGGAGGAAATTAAGGACCCAGCCTGAGTTTGTGGGCAGGGGAGGGCACCTTGGGGATGGGGCCAGAAGGGCCATTCTCCAAGGGTAAGGAGGCCTTACCTGATCCACAAGGCCCTCCGGATTGAGCAGCGTGGCCCTGGCAATGGTGTTTACCTGAAGCGTGTAGCGAGTGTGGGGAAGCAGGAGCTGCGAACAGAATGAGGTCACATGCGTCCCCAGTCAAGGAAGAAGGCCGCTTGGAACCCTACCCACTTTGGGCCCTTCCCTGCTGCACCCACCTTGAAGATAGGATGGCAGGACGGCAGCTGACGCAGCGTGGCCATGGAGAAGGCCTCGCACAGCAGATGCGTGCACAAAAAGTGCGTATTGTTCTCATGCACCAAAAACTCTGAGTTCCGCACCCATGTCTTGGCCAGCACCCAGTCCCACTCAGAGTCCGTGGGCAGAAAGATGGGGCTATCGGGCCCGGGGGTTTGGCTGAGCTGTGAGCGACAGTAATAAGGAAGTGGGGCTAAGGCTGTTTGTCCCGGGATCCCCGCAGCAGAACTCAGCCCCAAACTCACCTGAATGGCCAAGGGCAGCAGCACCCCCTGGGGATTGAGCCACAGTAGGCAGAGTGGGGCGGCCACGTACTGCTGGCGGCCATTTAAACAGTGGACTGGGGCATCAGCCAGGATCCAATAGTCAGCCAGGAAGATGTTGCCCCTCTATAGAAAACGCACAGAGCCTTAGTGCTCTCTTCGCACTGGTGCCCGGATTTCCTCTCCGTTCTGGGCCTCAGGAACAAGCTAAGGTCCCCAGTGTGGCCTCAGCAATTCTCTATGGCTAGGCTAAGAGCCAAGGCTAGGTACCGCACCCTTCCCAGAATGTGCAGAACGAGATCCAGATGAGCATCCAGGGCCTTGTGCAACCGCTCACCTGATCTCTCTCCAGCATCTCCAGAGGACAAGCCAGCGTCCTCTGTGCTTCCACACCTGCTCCTTGCTACTGTCACCTCCCACTTTGAGATTTGACCTCAATATATTCAACAGTAACAAAGTCAATGCACAGTGAGAATTCACTAACCTGCTGAAAATGTCTGAGGCATGGCTGCCCCAGAGAGTGGGTCCTCACCTACCCCCACACCCCCAAAGTTCCTAGTCCTTCATAATTGCTCCAGCTACACCTTCCATTGGCCTATTTTTCAGGCCTCTGCAGCTCCGATTTTCAAAGCTGCATCTGACCCTAGTTCCTATCTGCTCAGCTTGACAGGTGCAAGAGCACGCTGCACAGGGGATAAGGCCACAGGCCTAGGCCTCTCTTCCCTTGTCCACACTCATCCCTCATCCATAATGGCCACCCAGTTGCCTCCCTCCTATCAAGCCCACTACTGAGGTCCTCACCCACCTCTAGCTCTGTCTGCAGACAGGTTTCTGGTCCCAGCAAGGGGGCCACCATGTCATTGGTGACAGGCAGCTTGCTGGGCAAGCTGGAAAGGCAATGGAGCATGACAGGATTGACGCCATTCAGGTACTGGTACCCGAAGAAGATGTCCTCACACCAGTGTTCTGTGACATACTCTAAGGAGCAAGAGAGGGGACTAGCAGGGCGGGAGATTACTTTCTTACATTCTGGTCCTCACCAGCCCTTTGTCCATAAATTTGGCTTAGGTTCTCTCCCAGTATCTTTATGAGGTGGATACATCTCTGATTGAACGCAGGACACTAAAGGTCTGAGAGATGGAGTGACTTGCTTGTTTGAGCAGCAGAGCAGGGATTCAAAGCTAAGCCCTCTGGGGCTGAGGCCATAGCTCAGTGGCACAAGCACTTGCCTAGCAATAGGGAGTGAGTCAGGATTCATTCCTAATCAGGATTCTCACATTCTTACCCTTCCCGTCAGAGGAGGCACCCAGGCTCCCAGTCTGGGAGATGCCACCAGTGGAACCAGGAGCATCTCCCATTCAACTCCACCCCCTGCCTCACTGTGCACACCCGTAGTGAAGGTCTTGTGGCACCAGAAGATATTTCGCATGTGATCCAGCTTCTTCCAGGAACCCTTCCGATCCAGCAACCCTCGAATCTTCATGCCCAAGGATCTGAGTGCAAAGGGAAGATGAGAATATGCACTGGGGGCTGTTGAAGCTGCTGTGCCTCCAACCTGGAGAGAACTGAGGAGGTCCTCCTCTGTGGTACAGGTGCCTGAGAATCCATGTGGGAAATAACCCTTGTACCCCAGAGAGGCCCTGAAGCCCAAGGAGTTCCTAATTCAAATACAACCCTCACTGGGAGGAGCAGCTGATGCTCCCAATCCCTGGTGTAGATAAGTCACCCTCAGTGGGGCTTTGGCTACTTTCTCTAAGTGTCATTCTCATCATAGACCTTCACCTCACCCTACCCCTTGCCTATGGGACAGAACCCCAACTGTGAAAATGGCTAGTCCACGGAGAAGTTCCCCACCTGCCAGTTTCTGCCAACTTCTCTGCTGTTTCTGTCATTCTGTGCTCTAGACAAGGCCAACCAGATACATAACCAGATACCTGCTTTGTATACTACTGGATTTGTGAAAGTGAAGTTGGCAAGTGGAGGGATGTGCCTTCTTTATGGGGATGTTTATACTGTTGGTTTGTTTTGCTTTGCTTTTTTGTTGCTGTTGTTGTTGTTGTTGTTGTTGGTGGTGGTGGTGGTGGTGGTGGTGGTGGTGTGTGTGTGTGTGTGTGTGTGTGTGTGTGTGAGTGTATCATTTTATAATGGAGGAAGTGGCTGCAATTGTCTTTCCCTCACTGCCAGGCCTCTGTTCCAGCTAGGTCTCTCTCAGAAAGCCATCTCCTACTATATGAGGCCTATCTATTCTTCTAGATACCTCTAAGCTACAGAGTCCTTTATGGAGCCTTGCCTGTCCCTCGCCAAAATACACAACTGGGTCTTTCACAAATCACTCATTTTTCTCTGTGTGAAGTTATAAAGGCAGGACACATATAACATCCTGTATTAGGCTCTGTGCACTCTCAACACAAGTGCGCTGAACACAATGGGAAGGGAAGGAGCCCAGAACTGGTAGGTTTGTAGCAATCAGTCAGTAAGGCAGGGTATACATAGACATGAATGTGCCTTAAAGTCTGTGGGCAACTGGGGAAGGCAGAGGGCAAGGGGCGGGGAGATGATCTGAGAGTTGCAGGGTGGAGGTGGCCTATATCACAAAGTGCTCACTCACTTGCTCACTGTACAACCATTTGCTCAGTGTCTACAAATCAAACCCCAGAGGATGAGAAAAACTGTCCAGGAACCCAGCCATGACAGCGGAAACTTAGGAGACATTTTGCAAATACCCTCCAGAAATGCCCTTCAGAACTCTGTGCAGTCACCCCAACACTCCAAACAGCTCCCTGACCCCATTGGTGGTCCCTGTGGTCTTCTAGGCTCTTTCCTGACTATATCTCCACATCCATCTGGGAGCCTACATAAGGGCACTCTCTGCCTTTTCAGGTGCTCTTCCGACCCTGTAGACCTGCTAGAGCATCACAACCTATTCTTCTTCTGAAGTCTGGACCTGCATACTCTATCTACCTGAGACACTCTTGAGCTCTTGTTCACCCCTCATGCCTGTTCCCTGTCCCATTTTTCCTTATAAAAGATCATTCTGAGCACAGAAGTCATGGGGGGCATGGTGGCTCACACCTGTCATCCCAGCACTCTCCAGAGGCTGAGGCAGGAGCATCACCTTGAGTTTGAGGCCAGCCTGGGCTACATGAACATGTTCAAGGCTGGCCTGTATAACACAGTGAGACCCTATCGAGGGGAGGGGAGGGGAGGGGAGGGGGGGAGGGGAGAATAAAAGAGAAAGGCAAAAACAAAAACAGAAGTCTAGCAGATGAGGGCTAAGGCCTTGTCGTGGCTTCCTCTGGGTCTCCACATGCAGCCCCTCCTCAGTTGGCCAGCTGAGTCTCCTGTTCTCACTAAACAGTTGGTCAACTATCCCCAACCTGTGTTTAGACTATAGGACCTGCCTACTGCCCTCTTTTCTCATCATCTGACCCAGCTGACCCCTGTCCTCTCTAGGACCCCAAGGGGTTAACTGAACTCCCTCCAGCCACATCAGCTTAGAGCCCCAGTGTATGTTTACTTAAACTGCTAATGGTTGCTCTGACAGCTAATTAACTGCATTCAGGTCTCCTTAGTGAAGCTATGAATTCCTCCCAGCCAAAGACTGTCTTTCAACCCCTGCTGAAAGAGTATTTTGTCAGGAGTAGTTATCTTATTTTCCTCAAAGTCTATGAAGTAAAGATAGATGTTATTTGTCATTGAACAAGTGAGGAAATTATTTAGAAACCAAGTGAAAAGCAAGGGCATGCAGTTAGAAAACACTTGTTCCAGGACTTGGACCTGAAGTTGTCTAGCTTAAACTAAGGGCCAGACCTCTCTGTCTTACTGGACGTCATGCCAGTCCTTGAGGCCGTGCTATGCTGGAACAGGTTCTCTGAGAGATACAAAGTAGGGGAAGAGACCAAGGGACAAAGGCAAGGGAGATGTCAGCACAAGAAAAGGGAGCCTGAGGGTGAGTGGGAGGGGTACACAGTGTCAGAAACATAAGGTGTGCACAAAGGGACAGGGCATTCGAGCAAAAGTGTGGAGGGTGATGGGCTCACGCAGGGATGGCATTGAAGAGCAAGGAGGCTGTCTTGGTGGCTGAGTAGCGGATGTTGGGCTCCATGTGCAGCAGGGATGGAATGTCAATTTTCATGGGAAATCCAGGTAGGTACCGATTCCCAGGGCTGGGGGTGAGGGGAGAGGAAAGACAGAAGCCGGTCAGTGGACCCTGTATCCCTCTGCTCTCAATTCCTTCCCTGTGCCCGTGTTGCCCCTTGTTCCCGGTTTGTCCCCTGCCCTCTCTGCCTCAGATCTGAAGCGACCTTCTCACTTCGGTCCTCTCTGACAGACCCCACTCCAAGTCCCCTCTCTTCCTGACCCTTGGATAGAATTGTATTTATTATAGACCCCAACTCCACCTTCCAGGCTGCCGGGTCTCATTCTTCCATCTGCCCCTCCACCTTGCTCCCCTCTCCCTCCTTCCTCAGTCCTCACCTGTCCTCCTGTTCCGCACAAGGTATGGTCTTGGTCAAGGCAAATTTCTTGTCTGATTCCATCTCCTCAAAGCTGCTGACATCCACCATGCGAGGGAAGCCAGGGGCATAAATCTTCCATCTGCCCAGGAAGAGAGACAGACCAAGCAGAGACGGCAGAACAAGCTTGAGAAAAACAGCCATAGCTTTTTAAATTTTTATTTCATTTGTTTGTTTGGTAGTGATATTGGGGATCAAACCCAGCATCTTTGCACTGTCACAGTACCTATTCCCTCCCCCATTTTCTGAGATAAGGCCTTACTAAATTGCTCAATTGCCTGAGCTGTGCTACAGTTTACAACTTTCCTGTCCTAGTTTTTCAGGCTGCTAGGATTACAGGCATGCACCACCACCACACCCACCTCAAGCTTCAAGTTGTAAAGACAGGATTTCAGATTAAAACTCTAGAGACCACCCATTTTCTAGGCATGTGACCAAGAATTGGATTTTATCCACGAATACATTGGGCTTCCAATTGAGATTTTTGGTGGGTGAAGAACTGAGTGCAGAGCCTTTTGGGGCCACCGAGCTGCACTCCAGCCCTCAGGACAGCATTTGAGGAGGACATAGATGTCCACACTGGTTTAGAAGGGAGTTTGTACTGAGATTAAATCATGATGGGTTTGAGGAAGAACCTGAAGAGGGATGGAGACTGGTAAATACTAGAGCAGAGTCTCTGGTGATATTGGACGTGAGTTATGTCAGGGGCATTTGGAAGTTAAGTATGGATTCATTAATGATATGGGGATAATAGTGATTGGGGATTTTATTTTGTTTTTATTTATTTTATTATTTTTTAATTTTATTTGGGTGCTGAGAATGAAACTAAGGGCTTCATCCGTTCTAGGCAAGTGCTCAACTGCTGAGCTATAGTTACATTTCTAAGCAGGGATAATCACTGATATTGGTTTCTGGGCCCAGACTCAGTGTCACTACGAGAGGGCAGTTAGGTTTAAATGAAAGTCTTGACCAAAGTTGGGACTCCAAGGCTGGAACTGAGTCAGAGCTAGGATTAATCTGAATAAGGCTGAGGTCAGAATAATCATGGGGAAATAAGTTAAATTAGGCCACCCTCACCGATAGCATTCTTGTCGGGCCTGGAGCTCACGTTTTCTGTGGTCCAGAAGCAGGGGGAGGGAGTCCTGACAAATGGTCCTCGCTGTGGGAAATGAAAGTCATGCTTCATCTAAATCTGTTTTCATACCATACCACCTCCTGCACATCTTGCCCAAAACCCCTAGCCTTGGAACCCAGTCCCATAGCTACCTCCATGTGAGCTGGATGAGGGTTGGCCTTTATATCATTCATCAGGATTTGAGACAACTGTACCCTGAAATTGTAGCACTCTTTCTAGCTGTTGCATGTGAACCTTCTTTCTGAACTGGAAGTTCCTTGAAGGCAGAAGTCATGCTACATTCATACTTTGTATTCTCAGCATCTTACATGGTACCTGGCACCATGCCCATAGCATGAACTTGATAAATGACTGGTGAATCAATATATTTTGTGAAGCTTTGGGTGTGCCATGGTGGCAAATGGGGTTTCACAGTCTTTGAAGAGTTCACTGTGGGCCATATGTAATGCTCACATGCTTCACTTTGATCCAGAATGTCCATTTCTCATCCCTGAAACTCATCTCAGTGCACAGAGCAGCCCTAACATTACCTCCACTGGCCAGACAGAGTGAGAGCCAGAAGACATTGGAGCCAGCATCCTAGAAAATTCTCTACACATTCAACAAGGGAACCTAATTCATCCTCCAAGGGACTTTATCTATGGTAGGAAAGCCAGAAAGAAGGGACAGGGCATCTCCAGCTAAATTCCCTAAACACTGAGGAATCCTACTGTGGTGTAATTAGCTCGCAAGTTAATTTCTCCCTGGATGCAAGAGGAATTCTCTGGGGAAGTCTGTGGAAAGCAGACCATGTGGTCTATGTGCATGTATGTTTATACAAGCATGCAAGTGTAGATATTTATGTGTCCCTCTGGAGGAGTAAATACTACCCCCAAAGTCCCTGCATTTCAGAGCTTTAATGGCAAATTTTCATCATGTATCTATCTAGGAACCAACCCTATTCTTCATACTGTGGACTTTGGGACACCCCAATGAATCTCAAAAGATTTCCACAGTACAGCGCAGCCCTCTGCTCTAGCCCACCTGTTCCTGGACGCAGTTCCATCATGCAGTAGCCCTCAATCCACCGATAGCAGGGAAAGGGGATGATAGTGCCATCTGGGGCAGTGACAGTGATACAGCTGCAGTACCAGGAGTCCTTTCGGAAGAATGCAAAGCGCTCCTTGTGTAGACGCAGCAGCAAGAGCTCACCCAGCTCCGCCGAGCAGCGCACCTTGTATTTCTGCACCTGAGGTAAGCAATGGAGCAAGCAAGTGAGAGTCTGAGAGCTGTGAAGGCCATCCTAGGCCCCTGCAAGGTGCAGGACTCTGCTGTCTACGCTGACCCATGTAGTACCTCTGTATGAATGAGAAAAAGACAGGCCTCCACCCAGGAGGACGCAGGATCCCTGGTGGTGTGTGAGCGGAGTGTTCCTGGATTTTCTTAGCCATCTTGGCCAAGCAGGGCAACCTGGTGTAGCCTCCAACAAACAGGTGTATGATAAGATAGGCAGATCCCCTCCAGAGAAGAGAAGGGTATTTTGTTTGGTTGCTTTGGGGTTTGTTTGTTTGTTTGTTTGTTTTGTTTTGTTTTGTGGTCCCCTCCAGAGAAGAGGAAACCCAGACTGGAAAGGAAAGGGGCTGACTCAAGCCCCTGTCAATTATGGGAGGAGCCAGGAAGCCAAAGGAAGTCCGGACCCCTGCCCAGTACTCCTTCCTTTTCAGCTTCTCCTGGGTAGGGTTTGTCATCCCAGAAAAGGCAGAGAAAAAGAATGATAACCAGGTCAATGTGAGCAAGTCCTAGTTTAGCAGGATTTGACTGAGTCAGGCTGGAAAGCTCTGTCCCTCCCTCAGGGTCTCCTAGAACTCTTCGCTCCCACTTCTCCTTTACACTCACCGATCCCGGGGTGAAGTCTCTGCCCACTCGATCCAGCCTCTGCTTGGGGCTCTCTCCGCACGTGCCCACCAGTGTGGCAGAGATGTTGTCCATCGTGCCAGCCTTCAGGTAGGAACCAGTGGTCACACACAGACGGTACACTGCCATGATGGGAGAGAAGGACGGGAGCCCAGCAACGCTGGCCTGGAGGAGGTGAGCCGCCCGGACAGGATGGGCTGTTGAGTGAGTGCGAGGGGGTTGGGGAACGTAGGACTGAGGAAGGACCAGCTGTCTCCGGGATGCTTCCGAGCTGTCTCTCACCGAAGCTCCGGGAAGATTGCTTTGGCTCACTCTCCCCACCCACCCAGTCTTGCGCCCCAACACTTGTTTGCTTGCCTCTGGCACAGCCGGTCTCTCTGGCTGACTAACTAGATAAATATCAGAAGTCTGGGTCCACTGGGGAGGGAGGAGCAAAATACTGAAAAGCAAGCAGAGAGGAAGTGATGCCTGTATGACTGAGACGCTGCCTTCTGCCTAGTCAGGCACTGACTGCCACACTAGGGCCCTTGTCCACCCGCTCCTCACCTATTCCCAAGACCCTTTCTCCTGTCTCCCCGTCGGAACTGTCCGACCTGTGAATCACCCAGCTGTGACTCACTAAGCACTTCTGAGCAGCACTCAGTCATACATCACAGGTGACTGCAGCCACGTGCGGGCGAGTCGTACATACACCTCAGCCTATGCCAGGAGGGGCAGAAGCAGCTCTCCTGCCACCCCACACGCGCATCCCCTCCCCACGCTCAGGATCTGACCTGCTTCTTTGGCACACCCAACCGCAATCTCTCCCTCGCTGTAGGACCGCTCAGGAGACAAAGTGGAGTCCTTGGTGCAAAGCGTGTGGAGACCTCGCGGAGCATTCTTTGCATTCCAGGTCTGCTCTCACTCTTCAGTTGTATGCGAGGGAACCCGGATGCCCCAGTAATCCGAGATGTGGGTCACAGCCGCCCGGGAGGAATCTCCCAGCGAAGGAAGACCGAAGTGCGCAGCGGCCCCGCGCGGCCAATCCCCAAACCGCAGGCAACTGATCCCAGGTCCCAGCGTTCGCGGGGGAATGAGGCAGGAGGCGGGGAAAATACAGTCAGACGTTTCGGAGTTAGTCTTGCTTCCTCCAGATCTACAGTCCTTATGTTTACGTATGCGTGTTCGCAGGTTCTGTAGAGAACTCTTTTAGATAAGGGAAGAACAGCCTTACAAGAGCCCGGATAGCTCAGTCGGTAGAGCATCAGACTTTTAATCTGAGGGTCCAGGGTTCAAGTCCCTGTTCGGGCGCTTGCTTTTTCTCCCACCTGAAAGTAATGACACCACTGTTTAGGGACACTGGGGTACTTCAAACAATCAAAAGATATAACAAAAAATAGTGGCCTTTTTTCAAAACAAAATGGGTCTTTTGTAGTTAATTTCTACAGTTGTGACCAGTAATGAGAAAAAGATTCTTTAAACATGATCATAGTTCATTACCATTTTTATTGTAACCTGGCAAATTTTTATTGTATATGTTTATATAGCACAAAATTATATCTACATGCAGACTAACCAAACCAATTAACATCTATCACCTCAAAAATTTAGTTATGGAGGGAACATTTGAAATGCACTCTCAACAGTTTCAAAATATATCATCCATAATTCTTAACTATAATCACTATAATGTGTAATAAACATTGAAAAATTATTTCTCCAGTTCACTTGAGAGCTTTGGTACCTTCTGACAATGGTCATCAACACACTTGTCCCGCTCTCCAGCTTCTAACAACCCGTAGCTCCCCTCTCCACTGCTGTGTGTCTGATTGCTTTAAATTCCCCAAATAAATGAGATCGTGCAGTATTCATCTTTCTGTGCCTGGCATTATTTAAAATGATAAAGAGGGGATGTTTTACAGTATATTAATTTTAACAATATAGTTAATGAAATATCCCAAAACTTTACCTTGCAGTCAATAACTTTAAAATATTAATAAATATTATCTTTTTCATAAGCCTTCAATCTTAGCAGCTGACAGTATATGATGATTCAAATTTGAGGTGCTCAGGAGTGGTGTCTGCTATATTTAGCACAATAATTATTTTAGCTGTTTTGGCTAAGAGCACCAGAACAAAATAGAACGTCAAGTAATGTGTAAGTTTCAAGACTAATTGTACCTAGGAGGTTCCATGGTGTAATGGTTAGCACTCTGGACTCTGAATCCAGCGATCCGAGTTCAAATCTCGGTGGAACCTTAACTTTTAAGTTATCCCTATACATTATTTGTTGTGTTGTATGTAATGTCTTCTTCAAAAGGACTTCAAACCAAAAACAAAGTCCAAACTTGTTCTTGTTTCATGCTGAAATAACTACAACACACTGATGAGAAAAATACAGGAAATCATCATAATATATTGTAATTTCTACTAATTGTGAGATAAAAATGTATTTGGACACGTTAAAATGGAAGTCAATTACACAGCAATAAAGGTTATTTGGGCAGTTTCCATCACATTTTGGTTTGGGATATGGACGTAAACCTCATAGTGTTCCGTCTGGAAACAAAGAGAAAGTGGACAGTGAATTTGCTCCTAGGGTCCTCTTAAAAAGAAAAAAAAGCGGGAGGAAAACTCCGGCCTGGCAGCGGTGGGATTCGAACCCACGCCTCCGAAGAGACTGGAGCCTAAATCCAGCGCCTTAGACCGCTCGGCCACGCTACCTGCATGAAGGAAAGGGGTTCCCGTAATCCTCCTAAGAGAGTAGAAGGCAGCAGTTACAGCAAAAACTATTAAATTGATTTCCCTTCGCCCGTTTTTCAAGTCAGGAATAGGGAATCATCGAGACGCTGGACCACGCACCAAGAAAACGAGCCGCAGAAAACACTCAGAAATTTACAACACAAGTTTATTTGCCGTAGCCACATCAAAGAATGTGTTGTACGCGTGAAGCGCTCCCCAAGCGGACAGCCGGAGCTTTGCACGCTCGCTCTTGCGAATTTGTTCTCCCTCCCTGTTTCTTGCACGTTCGTGCTCCCTCAATCCCACCTGGCCCACATGCTTTGCGCAGTTTATCTCTCACCCCTTCCCCCCACCCCCTACCCCCAACTGGCCTCAGAACCTAACCTCGAGTTCCTGGCACGCCCCGCCCAATTTCCACGTGCACGCACGTCCTTATTCCGCTCCTTCATCATGCTACTACCCGTAAGCTGTAAGACGCCACCACTCGCCAGGTGGCTCTGTGGCGCAATGGATAGCGCATTGGACTTCTAGTAATGAACAATAAGCGATTCAAAGGTTGTGGGTTCGAATCCCACCAGAGTCGATTTTATTTGAATTTTTTTTCTTTCCTTTTTATCTGACTTTTCTTAAAGGCCCGCCCCTTTTCCCCTACCCTATCTCTGTTTCCCACTTGGTTTCAGACCTTTCCTTAGTCTCCGCACTGCTCTCTACTTACCTGTCTGCCCGGGACTTGGGCCATCCAGAGCAGGACTAGGGGTAGGAGACAGAAAGAAAGGAAAGTGGGCGTGGACGCCGAGATATAGGCAGGCCCCTGGCTCTGGGACACACGGGGATTTAATAAGCAGTTTATTCCATGCACTAGGGACTTGGGAAAGGCCTGGGACTGAACTGGGGCAGAGGGTACAATCCTAGACGCAGGGTGGAGGGAGTCGGGGAAAAGGGATAAGAATCAGGAAATATATATTTATATAGATACTCTAATATAGACCACATCTCACCCACGCGCTGAGCCCCCGCGCCCCGCTGCCCTCCCCGACACCTTGCCCGGACGCCCAGATCCCTCTGCTGCCCTCGGGCTGGAGTCTCTACCCCGCTCCCAGCCCCCACTCCCGCCCCCACACCACCCCCCAGCGCTCAGGGCCAAGGTCTCCAGAAAGCGGGTGGCGGGAGCGGCGGGGCTTTGGGCGCCTCGTCTTGTCTGTACTGCGGCGGCGGCGGCGGCAGCAGTCCGGTGAGAGGCGCCGGCGCGCCAGAATCCCAGGCGCTAGGGGAGCAGAGGGATGGGGACCACGCGCAGCGCGGACTAGGGGGGCCCTGGTGCAGCGCAGGGCCAAGGGCCGGTGCAGCGGGGTCCAGCGGTGGACGCGACACTGGGGGCCTCGGATCTATGGGCTCTGGCCGAGGCGGTTTGGGGCGCAGGTAGCCGTGCAGCGCGGAGAAGAGCTGGGCGCGGGCGGCCGGGCTGGCGTCGTGCGCGAAGGCCGCCAGGCGGAGCAGGCACTCGCGGAAGCCGGACAGGTAGCAGCTGGCGAGCGCCTCGGCGTCCTGGGCTGGGAACCGGGGAACCCCTGGAGCCGCGGCGGCGGAGGCGGCCAGCGGAAAGACAGTCGGGCAGGGCGGGGACCCAGCCGGGGGTAGGGGAGGGGCGGGGCGGGGCGCGGAGATCCCGAGGGCGGACGGGCGCACAGAGACGGGAAGCCAGAGGGATGGACAGAGAGGAAAAAGTGAGAGAGACACAGACAGACACGCGCGGGCATTATTAACCTGGCCTAGTAGCAGAGCCTGCCGCTCCCCAAGCCCACCGTCCACCGCAGGGCTGCCCCGCTTCCCCAGCCGAGCCTCGGGGTCCCCCCAACCTCCGCTGCCCCTCCCCCGCTCTGTACCCGGGGGCTCCACCCGGCTTCGCTCCCTCAAGTAGCCCACGGCGAACTCCAGTATCTCCGCTTTCTCCAACTTCGGGTTCCGGAGGTTCTACAGACGGAGGGGAGGGCGCAGAGACAGAAAGGGGTGGGGAGAGAGGGGGGAAAGTGGCAGGGAGAAGAAGGGAGGGGCAGATACGGGAGCTGGCGGTGGCCCCAGAACGCGCGACCGGATAAAGTGAGCTGACCACGAATGGTCCCGTCCCACCCCGAGACGCAACTGTCCGAGCCGAGGGACTGCGACCAGTACCCAGTGTAGGAGGAGCGGGGTGGAAAGGGCCACCCAGGGAGTGAAAACCACCTGCCGGACTGAAGCTTGCCGATCCGAGGTGTAAGGGAGGGGAAGGACACCTTTAGAGAGACCGGGGGTGAATGACCCATCCTGGGAGCGAAATTTACAGAACCAGACGGGAAACTTACAGACCCGGCGTTCTGAGAACTAGGGGGAGTCAGAAATGAGATCCTAAGGACCAGGCTGGGGTCAGGGATACCTTGGAGCCATGCTTGCCTCTGCAGACTACGTCCCTCCCCCGGTGGGAAGCCCCGGGACGGGGGAATCGGACCCCCGGAGGTCCGGATCTAGCGGAGGGACTGACCTGGTCCCGGGTCCGCTCCAGCAGTAGCAGCCGTAGCTCTTCCAGGCTGCGGTTGATGCGGTCCCGGCGCCGCTTCTCCACTAGCGGCTTCAGCATCTGCGACCAGCGGGAAAGGGAGAGCGGGTCGACGGGACCGAGACTCAGCGCCGCCGCGCCGACGTCCGGATCCCGCCTCTGGGAGAAGAGCCTTCTTCTACTGTCCTAGGACCCCAGATTGCCTAGGCCAGGCCCATGCCATCCCTCTCCACGCCCCATCCCTCCGCCCCTGGGATCCCTTTTCTGAAGCTCGCCTCCTCTCTCTCGGATCTTCTGTATTCTCCTGAGTCTCGTCCTCCCTCCTCCCCATTCTGTGTCTCTCCTCTTTTCTCTCTACGTCCGTCTTGTGCAGTCTCTCTCTCTCTCTCTCTCTCTATCTCTCTCTCTCTCTCGCTCGCTCTCTCTCGCTCTCTCTGTCTGTCTGTCTGTCTGTCTGTCTCTCTGTCTCTGTGTGTGTGTGTGTGTGTGTCTCAGAGCAGAACTCTGGGGACCCTCTTTGTGCCCAGGCAAGGGCGCTGCACGGTGCGGGACTCAGAGCGGGTGGGCCTGAGTGTAGAAAGGGAGACACCTAGAGCGACCGCTCCCCTCTTCTCCCTCAAAGCGGTCTAGGCAGTCTCCTTTCTCCACTGCTTTTCCTGAAATCTTCCAGCGGAACCTCTGGGACCCATCCCAAGGCTTTCTACAGAGGCTGCTTTGGGTCAGCACTGGTTCACAGCTAAGGCCCATTCACTGCTTTCTCTTCTTCTTCCTCTTGTTGTTGTTCTTCTTTTTCTTCTTCTTCTCCTCCTCCTTCTCCTCCTCCTTCTTCCTCTTCCTCTTCCTCTCCCTCTTCTCTTCTCCATTCTTATCTCATATTCTCTCTCCCCTCTCTTCTTTCTCTCTTTTATCTTCTCTGCCCCCTTTACCCCCTTCTTTCCCCCCAGTTTTCCTCCTTGGCTCCCACTTGCTTTTTTACTGACATTCTGGTCCTCCCTCCCCAACACTCCCGTGAGGTGCCTCAGTACCCAGGTCGCTACACTTTTGCTTCTGCACGGTCCCATTCTTCATCAAACTTTGCAGCTTCCTCTCCAGGGCCTGGTTCCTTGGATCTTCCCCATTCCCAGCACCTCTCCCCTTTCACCCCTGTGTCCCCATCTTCACCCTTGATCCACGGTGTCAGGGCCCAAGTTCCCAGGCCGGACCGAGGACCTCTGGTCCCTCCCCTCCCGCCTCTCACCTTGGGGCCGTCCCTATTCTCAGCTCTATCTCGGGTGACCATTGTTCCTCCGGACCCTGGCACAAAACTGGGCTGTGCTTGCTTTGGTCCTTATATCCCACGGCACCGAGTAGGAGGGTTAGGCCACGGCCCCGCCCCCTTCAGCCGGCACCTGGAGCCTGCAGGGCCAGGACCCCGGGCACGAGGCTCCCGGAAAGACTTGGAGAGAAGGGGGGAGGGGAAGGAGAGGAACTGGCCTGAAAATGTGGGAAATAAAGTCCGAATAGGCATCGGCTGCTTAAGGACCATAAGGCTGTATAATGAGGCGGGGACACAGCATAGGGGAGGATGGGGAGATGCAGTTTCAGTATTTGGGGACAGAACTCAGAGGTGACATTCAGAGAGCTTCCTAGAGTTGCAGCTTTCTTAGAGGTTCACTGTTACCTCACGAACACATAAATAAAATTATCACCCTTCAGTTTTTAGGCTAAATAGTGCAAATTGTCACCCAAATTCCCCTCCTCATCAATATAGGGAATAATCGTGCAAAGCAAGGGAATAAATGTGAATCCTAATTCAGCTGGGGCTCTACCTGGCGGTGCAAGAGGTGCACTTTCAATTCTCCCTTACCTGAGCGCTGGCTGTGCACACAGGGCAATGATCTAGGTTCGATCAAGCTATTACAAAAACAAAGGGGGTGAGTGCTCCAGAAAAAGGATTTCCTTGGGAGAGCAAGGGGCGCTTCAAGGAAGAAGGATCAAATCTTCAAATTCAGAGTAGGATAGAAAGAGCTTTCTGCTTACAAGTATTCAATTCAAGACTTAACTCAGGAGCGCGGCTAATGGGGCACCTCATACGTGGGTGTCCGTGTCGCCTGCATTTGGAGGCCCTTCCTAACTGTAGGCAAGCAGGGAGCGCGCAGTTTTCCTAAAGTGATAAGAAAGGGACACAAAAAAAGGGATCAACACCCACCTTAAACCAACAGCATGAACCTCTCCAGAAGGACACGCGAACACTTGGCGATTTCAGGACGAAGTAACTGAGAAGACAAGTCGGAGTTTTAATGGGAGAAACAGTGCCTCCGACAAATGCACAGTAAGACAGTTACAAACCGAAGACAACTGCCAAGTGAGAAACGAGGGGAGTTTCCTCCAAGCCTTTCCTTCGCCCCCTGCACAACTTGATTTTTTTTTTTTTTTTTTTCAGAAAGAAGAAAAAAGCTCTGCTAAAGCCGGAACCTGGAGGGCCCCAGTTCTTGAGGAAGGGGTTCGCATATGGAATCAAGGCCCCCAGCTCATCCCGCCTCCCCTACCTTCGCCAAATGGGAGGGCAGATGTGTGGCCTCCGCGGCCCCCGACACCCCCCTCCTTGGGAACCTGGGCGGGAGTTGAGTTTTTCTCACCTGCACGCGAGGCTCGGGGCCCTGAGCTGTTAGCACCGGGGTGTGGGGCCGCCCCTAACCATATGGAGTGGGTTTATGGCCGTGTGGCCGGATCCAGGCGGGAGGAAGAAGGACTTGGAGCCCCACCTGCGTGAGTTTCTGAGTTTGCGGCCTCTGCTGGCCGCCCTGGGACGTTAGTCTCAGCTTCCTATAAAGGAAGAACCAGGAAGGTCGCTAACAGCGCGCGCATTGGTGGTTCAGTGGTAGAATTCTCGCCTGCCACGCGGGAGGCCCGGGTTCGATTCCCGGCCAATGCAGTTCTGTTTTAGTTTGATTTCAGTGTGGCTTCGTTTTGTTTTTGCCCCTTAACAAGAAAAAAATTCATTTGATCATATTATGACATTTTTTAAACATATCTATCTACTGTTTTGTGTAATCCTTTGACTCTTGGAAAGTTTGGAGCTCCGAATCTAAAGATTTCTTAGGTCCCACTTGGCCCTCCTCCCCTTTTCAGCGTCCCGCAGCCTCCACTCCCCTCCTTCTACCCCTGGCCCGCACCTCCATAGGCGTGACCCTGAGAAAGGATGCGGCACTAGGATCCCCACCCCGGGGGGTCCTCTCGACCCTTGGCGGGGAGGGATGTTCTCTCCGCCCCCACACTAAAATCCCTCCCTCTTCTTTACACCTCTCTTCCTCTACTTCTATTCTCTGAAGCGCACTTCCTTTTCTCCTGGGCCTTGGCCTGGGCCTGGGCCTTTTTTGTTTTGCAGTCGTTCGGATCTCTGAAGGCTTCTCGGTGACTCCATCGCTCCGTGTTTCTGAATCTCTCAGCTCAGGGTCTCTTTCCCAGATATAATCCCAGTCTTCCGTGGTCTCTACGGCCTCTACTTCTGCGCTCCAAGTCTGACCCTCTCGGATCTCTCGTCCTCTTACCCAGCTCTCTGCCTGTGCGTGTGTCTCTGATGGCTTCTTTCTCTGTCGCTGCCTGGGACTCTGCGCTCCCACGCTCCGGCTGACCCCAGGGAAGCTCGCGCGCTAGCACCTCCAGGTTTCCAACACCTCCCAGCTCCGCCCCTTCCCGGCCGCTTTGATCCAGCACGCGTCGCGCGGGCAGGCGGGCAGGAGGGGCAAGGCCACCTGCGGAGGCCACTTGTGGGCCAGACCCGAGCGCGGATACCACAGGCTTCCGCTCCCTCGCGGCGCGTTCCGCCCCTCCGCGACCCACCTCCTGGCGCTGTCTTTGGCTGCCGGCTCCCGAGGCTAGGTCCGCACTGTTCCTAGATTCTGCCTGCTACCTCTTTCAGCCTTTTTCAGCTGGGCCAGAATCTGGATCTGTCAGGTCTATGTCAAGGACAGGCTACGCTCTCCTCTAGACTGTAAGCCTTGACAACGGTCCCAGAAAGAAATTGTAAAACACTCTAAGCCTCTGTGTATCTGTGGGCGCAGCTGCTGTATTTATTCACTAAGCCGATGTTTTAATCAGTGCTTCTTGTATATTGAGAATTGTTAGATATAGAAGGTATATACAGTCTGGCCGTTCCACAAGCTTACATTACAGTGGGAAGAGGAAAATAACCAAGAAAACAGAAAATATTACAGGATAATGTCAAGTGGTTGTAAGGCTGGAGGTCTACCCACATGAACCATTGCAGGCCATCCTTGGCTGGCAATGACTCAGTAGGGTATAGTGTAGCACTATTGAAGTCTTGGTGGGCAGGAAGAGGTGGCCTAAGAAGAGGGTATATTGCCGGGCGTGGTGGCTCACACCTGTAATCCCAGCACTCGGGAGGCTGAGGCAGAAGGATTGGTGCGAGTTCGAGACCAGCCTGGGCTACAAAAGTGAGCTCAAGGCCAGCCTCAACTGCATAGCGAGACCCTGTCTCAAAAAGACAAAAAAAAAAAAAAGAAGAGGGTATAATGGGACCCAGTGCTGTCAACTTCAAGTCTGGGTAAAAGAGACAGCAACTTCATTTTTCTTTTTTTCTTTTTTTTTGTGGGATTGAACTCACGACCTTGCACTTGCCCAGTAGGCACTTGTGCCTCGGAGCTACCTCCCCAGCCCTGAGACAGCAACTTCAAATGCCCTGTGATAGAAGACTTTGCTGGTGGGAGCCAGAGAAAGAGGGCCAAGGAACCTGGGCTAGAGAATTTGGGA
>PVJA010025494.1:0-30710 GCA_004027025.1 Myocastor coypus
AAAAAAAAAAAAAAAAAGAAAAAAAGAAAAAAGAAAACAGAACAAGAAGAAATAAATACTCTAATGCTGCACCTAGATTGTCTAGAAGAGGAAGAGCAAATGAAACCCAAAGCCCAAAGATGGGAGGAAATTATAAAGATTAGAGCAAAAATTAATTCAATCGAGACAAAGAAAACAATACAAAGAATTCATGAATCAAAAGCTGGTTCTTTGAAAGATTAAATAAAATTGATAAGCCCCTAGCTAACCGTATCAAAAAGAGGAAAGAAAAAACTCAAATTCAAGCAATAAGGAATGAAATGGGGGAAATTACCACAGACCCAGTGGAGATTCAGAAGATCATTGACAGCTACTTTGAGAATCTTTACTCTCACAGAATGGAAGACACAGATCAAATGGAGAGATTCCTAGAAAGCCATACTTTACCAAGACTGAATCAAGAAGATATAGGAACTCTCAATAACCGAATGACAGCCAACAAAATACAAAACATAATAAAAAACCTACTGAGAAAGAAAAGTCCAGGTCCTGATGGATACATCCCTGAATTCTACAAGAAATTTACAGAAGATATAAGCCCAATATTCCTCAAACTCTTCAATGAAATTGAAAAAGAAGCAATCCTCCCCACGTCATTCTTGGAGCCAAGTATACTGATATCAAAATCAGAGAAAGATGCAACTAAAAAGAGAACAGCAGGCCAATTTTCTCATGAACATAGATGTAAAAATCCTGAATATAATCCTTGGAAATAGAATACATCAAATCACTAAGAAGATTATACACCATGACCAGGTAGGATTCATTCCAGGATGCAAAGATGGCTCCATATGCAAATCAATAAATGTAATACACTGTATCCGTAGAGCCAAAGCAAAAACCACACAATCATCTCTATTGATTGTGTAAAAGGCCTATGACAAAGTCCAAAACTCATTCATGTTCAAAGTCCTACAACAAATTAGAATAGATGGTCTCTACCTAAATCTGATAAAAGTCATCTATGGCAATCCAATGGTTAGCACAATTCTAAACGGGGAAAGACTGAAGTCTTTTACTCTCAGATCCAGTATAAGACAAGGTTGTCCTTGATCAGCACTCCTATTCAACATAGTTCTGGAATCATTAGCTACAGCCATTAGACAAGAGAGAGAAATAAAAGAATAAGAATAGATAAAGAAGAAGTTAAACTAACATTATGTGCAGATGACTTGTTAATCTACTTAGAAGACCCAAAAAACTTTCACAATATGCAAAAACCAGTAGCGTTCTTCTACACGGATAACAAACACATACAGAAAGAGATTAAAGAAACAGTACCTTTTACAATAGCACCATGGAAAATGAAATACTTAGGAATTAATCTAATCGAAGAAGTAAAAGATCTATTCAATGAAAACTACAGTACTCTGAAAAAAGAGATCCTATAGGATTTCAGAAAATGGAATGATAGTCCTTGCTCCTTTGTGAAAATGGCGCTACTCCCACACTTGTTATACAGATTTAATGCTATCTCTATGAAAATACCATCAACATATCTCACAGACCTGGAGAAATTATTTCTAAAATTTATTGGAACCAAAAAAAGACCTAGAACAGCAAAGACAGTCCTGTGCAACAAAGATAAGAGAGAAGAAATTATAATTCCTGACCTAAAAGTATACTACAAAGCTACTATGATAAAATTAGCACGGCCTTCATAAGAAATAGGCCTGAGAATCAGGGCAATAAATTAGAAGATGTAGAAACAACTACAAACACAGTCAGCCACCTTAACTTTGACAAAAGGGCCAAACATGTTTACTGGAAGAAAGATAGCCTCTTTAACAAATGGTGCTGGAAAGACTGGATTGCCATATGCCAGAAACTAAACTTGATGCAGGTCTATCACCATGCACTAAACTAAGGTCAAAATGCATTAAATATCTAAATATTAAGACAAAAACACTAAATATTCTGGAAGAGAATATAGGAGGACATCATGAAGACCTCGGTATAGGCAAATAGTTCATGGACAAAAATCAAAATGTACATGTAACACTTGAAAGAATTAAAAATGGAGACCTCTTCTTACTGAGTTTTTGCACATCAAAAGAAATTATCCACAGAGTGAATAGACAACACACCAATTTTGAAATATTGTTAACTAGTAAGTATTCAGACGAAGATCTTCTATCTAGAATATATAAAAACTAAAAAAATTAGGACCCCCAGATTGAAAGATCCAATCCAGAAATGGTCATCCAAGATGAACACACATTTCTCAGAGAAGAAATACTAGAAGCTAATAAATACATAAAAAAATGCCCCACATCACTAGCCATCCATGAAATGCAAATTAAAACAACACTGGGATATCATCTCGCCCCAGAAAGAATGGCTATCATAAAGAAATCAAGAAACAACAAATGTTGGAGAGGCAGTGGGGAAAAAAGGAACCCTTCCCCACTGCTGGTGGGAATGTAGATTGGTGCAACAATTATGGAAATCAGTATAGAGACTCCTTAAAACCTGGAAATACCATTCAATCCTACTGTACCCTTACTTGGACTTTTCCCAGAATAACTTCAAACATGATATCATAGTGATATTTGAGCACCTATGTTTATAGCAGCACAAGTTGTGATAGCCAAATCTTGGAAACAACCACAATGCCCATCATCTGAAGAATGGATGAAAAAGATGTGGTGTTTTTACACAATGGAGTATTACTGAGATATAAAGAATGATAAGCTGAAAGCATTCATATATAGGTCGGTGTATCTTGAACATATACTCATACATGAAATAAACCAGACCTACATGTGTAAATATCATATAGTCTCCCTAGTGTAAGAATTCAAAAGAAGAAATAAAACAGAAGGGTATAACACAGCTAAATGGGAATCAAGAACAATGAAGAGACAGCAAGCAGAAAACTTAGGAAACATGTCAGAGGCAAAACCATGCACTTATATATACAGGTTGATTGCAACAATGGCCCTAAGAATCTCCAACAGGTTTTTGAAACTGGCAGTTAATTGATAGAATTCTCACTCCAACTGACTATATACGCTAATATCTGGGAAGCAAGCAACTACCTTGAGGATAGCAACGTGTAACACTAAATTCATGCTTAGAATACATGTCATTCTGGTCTTCTAGATGCTTCCTGCTTCTAATGTCATGTCAATTAATGCTGTATTCTCAAATAAAATTTTTTTAAAGTTAATAAAAGAGAATATGATACAAGAGAAAACTGATGTAGGATTGACCAGCTACAATTCTGTATATGGTTAGATTCCTAAATTTCTGTGTAAAAACATGTAATTGCTTTTTTCTTACATAATATAGGGATTTATTAGAATATTAACATTTGATGGAAAATAATTGTTCTGTGTAAAATCTAAGGCATTTGATATTCAGAAAGACAGTGATGTTAAATCAAGTGCCTATGTTATAGGATAATAATATCACTAAGCTTCTCTCATGGAGGATTAATATCTTAAGTTTGCAGACCAAAAATTAGAAGAAGAATAGAAGGGCTACAATGATAGCCAATAATTTGGCCCTCAAGGTCACTGAGGACTCAGGACATAAGAGAGCATGTGCTATATCATCCCATAACTCAGGGATGTGCCAAATTTTCTGTTCAAGGAGATTATGGGGCCATAGAAGAAAGGGATCAGTGATATGTAGTGTATCAAAGGAGAGTCACCTAGAGAGAAAACATTCTCTCAGGCTTTCACAAAGAGCAAATTAGTCAAGCAATGGTTGTGACTCATCTAGATGGCTGACACTGACAACAATTCTACCAAATGCTGTATATAGCTTCAGGGTAAATACTGAGGGGATTTGGCTGACCTTGTCAGATACAAAAGTTATGTATATCTTGTTTCAACTTGGTCTTAACCATTCACCAGAGGAGTTTAACCAGAAGGTATAAAAAGTAAAGCCATATTAATATGTTGAGCTGTAAAAGACTTAAGCCAACAGCTTCCAACATTGCCAATTGTGCTGATAGTCCACTACTATTATGGACTATTGGACTATACATACAACTATTTTCTCTTAGTTAAATGAAAAGAAATATTTGTACTCATAGTGTTTAGAAAAGTTATCATGTCTGCTCTGCATCTTGTATTCTGAACAACTACTATGAAGACAATAATATGCATTGTGTTAATTATTGTGACTGTCCTACTAATGTGTTTTGAAACTGTTGATTTAAAATTAATAAAATTAAAAAAATAAAAATGAAAAAATATGCAAAGTCATTCAAGTTTTACTTATAATTTTTATCATATTATCATATTTACCTGTTTATACTAACCAGAATCTTTATATACAGAATAAATAAAATTATCTAAAAATCTGAATGCAATACATTGAATGTAAATTTTTCAGCTTAGGTGGCAAAAGACTAACTCTGAGTATCATAAGGAAACTTAGTCCATTGGTAATCATTGCTTCAGTGTGTCAAACACCTTAAAAGTTACAGTATAAGAACACAATATCACCAAAGGAGAAAAAGTAAAATATCACTATCTAGCCCTAAAAAAATAGATTGAAGAATTTCCTGCAAACAATTAAAACAGTGCTTGAAGCTCAGTGAGCTACAGGAGTTCAAAGGTCGAGTGCAAAAAATTCAGGTATTTAAAAATTATCAAAGCAGATTCACTAATTACAACATAGTTAAAAACATTTTGCTATTTTAAAAAATACTATTCTGAGTTAGGACAAAAATTAAAATTGATGACTTCCTGGCTGAAACAAGTTTTCCTTCTACATGATAAATCTGACATTCTATCACTTTTAAATTGCATGTATAAGATATTTTAGGAATAAGTTGAATAGATGCTTCCTTTTTTAGACCTTCCAATGAACTTGATGTCTATTTTTCTAAGTAGTAGAAAATTTGAACTTGAAATGAAAACAATAATCATTTATTTATTTATTATTACTTTTAATAAGAAATTACAATGTGACAGTTTCAAAACATGTTAGTAGAACATTCACAATAATTGATACAATGCATATTGTTGTCCTTGTTATAGTTACACAGGGCACAAAGTGTAGACATGATAAATTTTCTAATGGTTATTGGTACAATAGATTTATTCTCTTTGATCTAAGAGAAGGTAATTGTATACATAGTCAAGTGTTCCATAATTGCAGTGTGCTACTGGTGAAACTGGCAATGTTGGAAGCTGTTGATTTGAGCCTTTTACAGCTGAGCATACTAAACTACCCTTAAGTTTTATGCATCATATGTAAGCTTTTCTGCTGGGTGGTCAAGGGTGAGTTAAATTACAGAAATTGTTGTAAACTTTTCCTTTAGGAAAGTAGCCCATGTGTAGTCCTGGCCTGCCCAGGCCAACACTGCATCTTCACTTGCTGGAGCAAGTGGAATGAATGAAAGGAATAACTTCTGACACACTAGAGCTCAGGAGGATGGCATTGACAATCCATTACATATTTCTTTCTTTTTTAAAAATTCATTTTTTATTACATATTTCAAAAACAGTGGATAGAGTGGATATGGAATATTCCTATCATAAAGAAATGATGAATACTTGAGGTGGTAGACACAGTCCCTCCCTGGCCTGATCATTACACTTATGAACATGTATGGGAATGTTACCCTGCTCCCCATATGTATGTTCAAAAATTCTGTATCAATTTTGCATAAGAATTAAAAGCTGATATCAGATTACTTAAGAACAACTAACATTTCTGAGTGCATATTATATATTAGCTAACTGTCCAAGTTTCCTTAAAAAAAATTTTTTTTTAAATTTATTTGGTACAGGGTCTAGCTGTCTAGCTATGCAGCTTGGACTGATAGTAATCCTCCTGTCTCAGCTTCCCCAGGGCTGGCATTGTAGGTGCGTGCCACCACGTCCAGTTTCGGTGGGGGGCAATGTGAGTCTAGGGTGACAGGGCTGGCAAGACATGTACTGTGGATTGAACTCAGGTCCTTGCACTTGCCAGGAGGATGCTTAAACTCTGGAGATATCTCTCCAGCCCTTTCCAATTTTCTCAGTAAGTCAAGCCATTTAAGTTCATTGCATTTTAGTTATTTTACAGATGAGAAGACAGGCCCAGAAAGTGTCAGAAACTTTCAAAAGGCTACCTGCGCAGCATGAAGCAGAGCTGGAGTTTTGCTCCAGGATAGCTGATGCTAAAGGTGTGATTTGCTCTCTCCTTCCTCCCTTCCTCCCTCTCTCCCTTTTTCCCTCTCCCTTTCCCTTTTCTTGTTTTTCTTTTTCTCTTCCCTCTCTCCTTCCCTTCCCCCTCCCCCTCCCTTCTCTTTGCTTACAAAGTCTCTAATGCTGACCTCTTCCCAGAACACAGCCTTTGAAGGAACTGGTGCGTACTGCATGGTTCCTATGTTAACATGAGGGTGAAATGGGAGCACAGTTCCTTGTGATCTGGTTGGGTTCCAGTCTCTATTGGCTGGCTCTGGAGAGCCTGGAGCCTGCTTCGTACATTCTTAAAGTGAGCTGCAGTGGCTTTTGCATCCTTAGCAAGGTTTGCCCCTCCTCTTGCCCTTATTAAGCCCACTGTGTTCTTTTCTATTCTTAGGGTTCGGTAGATGGGTAACTGCCTGACTTAGGTGAAGGTAATTGTTTCCTACTGACAAGGTGGCTGAGTGCTTGGAAACACCCTGTTGGCTACTGCATTAAATTGACCATTCTCTTCCTTTGTTTTATTGCTAGGAAATGAGTCTTTGTGGAGCTGGAGCATAAGGGTGGCAGAACTGGGAACCTGCTGGCCTCTCACTAATGACTCTGCCTCTCCTGGCTCTCCAGATCTGTCTCAGGAAATCTTGAGTCTCGGCCTCAAAGAAGCCTACAGAACAGGCTTCTTACTGGTGGAAAGTAAATTCTGAGTGGTGGTCCTGCAGAGGGTTAAATGTTGCCAGCTGGGGAGGAATTTTCCTGGAGCTCTGCTAATTCCACCTTTGCTTTCAATGAACAATGGTGATTACTCTGAGTACAGCCCAGAGCTGCTTCCCTGAGTCTCTGTCCAGGGGCTCATTTCTATCACTTCATTCATGATGGACACTCACTCTGCCCCCCTTAACCTGTCATCTTCCCAAACTACTTGGGCCGGCACTTATGTCTCAGGTTCATGCTGAACTGCTTTGAAAATGCAGGGAAAAACATAAGTACAACTGAATAGGGAGAGAAAATTACCCAGACATGCTCTTACTTAAAAGTGCTACAAAGACTTAAGTTGTTACTACTCCCTCTGTTAGTAGCCTCATTATTACCATGCTGGGCAAATGACACTCAAATTCCCAGCATGGTTTTGTGGCTACTGTCCAGCATCACATCCAGGTGGGAAGATGTGTGGTATCCAGCCCAGCTGGCTTCAACCATCACCGAGAGCTGTTGATTGAAATGTTCTGTGAAAGAAGAGAACTCTGAGATTGTCCATTATTCCAAGTGACCCCCTTGGCAAGTCAGAAACAAATGGAATGTAAATTAAGTTTTATATCATCATCATTGATATTTATGTAATTCATGTGGAAATGTTGGAAACTGATCCCCTTGGGCATTTCTGGCTCTAAGGGTGCCATGTAGGCAATAGTCAATTATTTTCTCATTAAATACAGTGTTAGCTTTTTGTTTCATTGATGCCCAGAGGGCAAGGAGGCAGCAGAAATGCAGTAGATACTCTTGCGAGCTGAGTAGAAAGACCCAAAACTCTCATCCTCTGCATTTATTCAATCAGCAGCAACATATTCCTTACAGATCAGATCATTAAAATAGGAATGGAACTGGAGCTATAATAAGAGATAGTGATTTCGTGAGAAAAGGTCAAGGGATACAGAGAAGGAAAACATCAACAATTAATTTTTTTAACTCTATGAGTTAATTTTCTTTTAAAAAGATAATTTAAGTTTGAAAAAAATGGCAACAGGTGAATTAAATAGAAATGGCATTCACTCATTTATTCAACAAGCGTTTATTGAATGCCTCACTCTGTGCCAGACACTAGAGTGTATTAAAAGACTGGATCTTTGACTTTGAGGAATATGTGTTTTAAAAAGAACAACTTTTAAAAAGTGGCAAGCAATTAGCATTATGTCTCTTTCCTTCTCTATGCCTTCAGGCATGACGGTGGAAACCAAATAAATATGTGCAGGTTCTAGAGATCTTAATGTGTCTACCCACGAGTCTCTGCCTTCTCATCCTCTTTCATCTAGCCACATAGGTCCAATAGGGCCAATAGGGCCACAACTCTTGGTGTTTGTCATTGGCTCAGGATCCCAAGCTGCCACAGAGTCAGTTGCTGGCATTAGCTGGAAAGGCAGCATTCCCCTCTGCTTCTGGTTCTCCCAGGTACTGTAAGGCTTTGGGTCTTGAAATTGGCTCTCCTTTGTCTTGCTTTGCTTCTACTTTTCAAAAATCTATTTTTCTGGTCTCTGAACTTCTGCTTTTGTCAGACTACTGTTATCATTAAAAATGCAGTTGGCTGAAGGCTACAGGAAAACAATTAGTGGCTTAAAGGTGGAGGTTTATTTAGTTTATGTGATAAGAAGTTTGGAGTAGCTAGCTCAGGGCTGCTCCATTGGGTGCTGAGCTTTCTCCAGAATTTGCTCTTTTTTCTGTGTATTTTTTTTTTTATAGAGAATATTGTCAATATAGAATAATGGTGGTGATTTGGGGAAATTGGTACATGCATTTAGCAATTTAACACATTTTGAATATTTTAATTCTTGTACTCCTTTGTCTCATTCCTCTTTGCCTCCAAAAGTCTGCCTTTGATTTCTTCTCTCTCTTTCATTAGTTAATTATTTATTTAGATTTCTCATATGAGAGAAACTATGTCATATTTAACAATCAGAATCAGGCTTATTTCACTTATGATGGTCGGTCTATAGTTCCATCCATTTTATGCAAATGAGATGATTTTATTCTTTTTTATTGGCGAATAATATTTCATTGTGTATAGATACATTTTCTTATCTATTTCTCTGTTGACTGCCCTGTAGTCTAATATGTTGGTGAGAATGTAAGTTAGTGCAGTGACTCTGAAAATCATTATGGGCATTCCTCAAGAAACTAAAAAAACGAATTCTATTAGATTCAACTATGCTTCTCCTGGGTGTACTCCTGAAAGTTAAGGGCAGCATATTTTAGTGATATATACATACCCAGGCTTAAGGAAGTCTTTGTATTATTTTATCCTATTGATTGCTGTCTCATGATTACAAGATGGATGCTGTATCTGCAGTCCAAAAGTCTATTTTCCTATCAGGAAATTGAGTAGGGAAAATGAAGCAAAAGGGTATAGCTAAATTTATCAACACATTCAAAAGAACCCTAACACATTGAAACTTGTGTCTCATTACTCAGTACAGTGTCCTATGAGCAGTAAGACAGGCTGGGACATCTAGGAAGTTGATAGGTGTAATGTCAGTGAGGAAAGGGATGACCACCCTGTGTTTTCACATTTAAATTTTTAAAAGCTCAGGGGCCCCTTACTGAAAAAGTTCATAAAGGGATTGAAGGAGGAACTTTTGAGTTTGATTAATACTAGAAACACATGACATTGAGAATTGATGGTATTTTTCATTAGATCAAAAGAATCATTTTTAAAACATATTTTTGGAATAATTTTATTTTTTAATTCTTAATTTTAATTTTATTGGTGCATTATGATGTGGTATCACATTTGTCATGGAGAATGTGTACTTGTACATGGTATATGTTACTTCCTTTTTTCCTATTCCCTCTCTGTCTCGTGAACCCCTTTCCTTTCTTATTTACAAAGGTTTTGTTTTCAACTTTCTTTCTGTTTTTTCTCATACTTCTACCCTTCCATTCTTTCCTTTCTCATTTGAATACCTATCCACTTTCCAGTATCTATTACATATTTTAGAATCTAAAATATATAGTGGCTCTCAAACTTTCTAATGCCGTGATCCCACAATACAGTTCCTCACGTTGCGGTGACCGCAAACCAAAAAATAATTTTGGTGGCTACTTCAAAACTGTAATTTTGCTACAGTTATGATTCAGAATGTAAATACCTGATATGCATTATATATTCTCATTGCTACAAATCAAACATAATTTAGACGTAGTGATTAATCACAAAAAATATTTAATTATATGTTGAGAAATATTTATTACTAATTCCAACAAATAACATTTCACCATGGCACAGCATGGGTTTAAATATGTATTTTCCAATGGCTTTAGGTGACCCCTGTGTTTTGGTCATTCGACCCCTGCCAGGGTGGTGACCCACGGGTTGAGAACTGCTGTAGATCCTATTTACACTTTTGGTCTGTTACATGAAAGGAACAATGCAAGATTTACTCATGGGTGTCTGATTTATTTCATTAAGAATATGGTCTCAAGGTGCATCCACTTACCTAGAAATCCTTGTTTACTCCATTGCGTACAAACCCATATCGTTATCCATTAATCAGTTGACTGGCATTTGGGATGTTGCCAAGATTTAGTGATTACAAACTATGTCATGATAAACATGGGCCTGCATATGGCACTGTATGATGCTTTGAATTCTTTTAGAAAAATGCAAAGAAGGGTATACTAAGACAAGTGGAACCTCTAGTTTTAGTTTTTTGAGGAATCTTCATGCTCATTTCCCCGGTGTTCAGACCAGCCTCCACTCCATTGAACAGTGGAGAAGGGTTCCTTCTCCCACACAGCCCCACCAGCCTTTGTTATTAGATGATTTCTTGATAATAGTTGTTCTTTCTAGGATGAGATGGAATCTCGGTGTTTTAATTTTCATCTCTCAGATGATCAAGGATGTTGAACATTTTTCCATGTACTTATTCTCTCTCATACTTCTCCATCTGAGAAGTGTGTATTCATTTTAGACTCTCATGTTCGGATTGGGTCTTTAAATTTGGGGTACCTGATTTTTTCCGGTACTTTTATACTTGACATAGTAGTGTTTAAACTAAGACTCTTACTCTTCAGATGAAGAACAGCTGGCAAAAAATTTTTCAAACACTGTGCTGTCTCCCTTCTGATGGTGATTTCTTTTGCTGTGAAAAGGCTTTATTTATTAAAAATGCATTCTTCCAGTGCAGGTGTTTGGCTCTTTTACCAAAAATAAAGTGGCCAAGTGTGCTTAGAGTTGATTCTTCATCTTTTAACGTGTTCCATTTGTCTTTTTTTTTTTTTTTCACATTACATATTCTGTTGTTATATTAGTAGCTTTATAATATAATTTCAAGTCAGGAATTATAATGAGTCTGACCTTATCTTAGTTGTCAGAGTTGCTTTTGCTATTTCAGGTCTATGCTATTTAGGGCTATTGGCCTGCAGTTCTCTTTCCTAATTGGATCTTTCTTTGGTTTTGGTATCATGATAATATTTGCTTCTAGGATTGCATTTGGGAGTCTTGTTTCCCCTCCAGTTTTTTAGAGTTTGAGAGTTAGTGCCATTTGGTCTTCTCTAGAGTGATTGTAAGATTCATCAGTGAATTCATCAAGGCCTGGGCTTTTACTTGTTGGCAATTTTTCCCTTTAATTTATGTATTTGGTACAGAGTCTCACTATGCAACATGGACTCACAGTGATCCTCCTGTTTCAGCCTTGCCAGGCCACCATACCTGGACTTGTTCATGGACTCAGTGTGCCCTGGGGGTGAGGCGGGCTTGGCATGTGGGACTGGGGATTAAACCCTGGTCCCTGTGCTTGCCAAAGCAGGTGCTGAGCTATCTCGCTGGCCCTTGTTGGCAGGTTTTTAACTATATCTTTATTTTTACTGACTAATATTGTTTACTCAGAATATTTATATTGTCCTGATTCAGCTTTGTTAGCTCATATATGTCTAGAAATCTGTTTCTTCTGTTTTCCACCTTATTAAAATACAGGTTCTCAGAGTTGGATATTGATGATCTTCTGGATTTCTGCAAGATCTGTGGTTATTTTGTCCTTTTCATTCCTAACTTCCTTTTTTAAAATTTACTTTCTTCTTCCTTTTCAATAAAATTGGCTAAGGATTTTTCAGTTTATTTAACTATTCAAAAAGCCAATCCTTTGATTCTATTGTTTTCTTAATCTATATTATATTATTTTTCTGCTCTGAACTTTATAATATCCTATTTCATATGAGTTTTATGCTTGACTTGCTCTTCTTTTCTAGAACCCTGAAGTTCGACATTAGACTGTTTATTTGACCTTGCTCTGTTTTTCTGATATGGGAATTCACTGCTGACAATTGCCCTCATAGGACTGCATTCATTGTGTCTCATAAGTTCTGGTATGTTGTATTTGTATTATCTCTTAATTGTAGGAACTGTCTCATTCCTTCTTCAACTTCATCTGTGATCTATTTGTTGTTCAGGAAGTGTTATTTAATTTCTATATGTTTATGAAGTTCTTAAGGTTTCTTGTGCCATTTGATTTCCAGTTTCACTGCACTATACTTTGATAACACACACAGGATAATTTGAAGTACAGATGAGTGACTTTCAAATTGTTCTACCTCCTTGTCCATTGACAAGCTGGAAGGGTGGGGTTTCATCTTGCTTCCATGTCTTCTCCTGTTGTATTTTTAAATTTCTGTATCAAGGTTTGCAAATTATTTATGGCATGCAGCTTTATTGCTAGTTTCAAGCACCCTTAGGAAATGACTACTTCTCAGAGATGTTTTCCAGGTATAACTGACTCTTGGTTTTGAGTCTATTGTAAACTCCTACCTCTTCAATTCATTGGTGATGAGAATTTGCTGCCTACTTTGCTCAGCCCCTGGTTCTTTGGTATTAGTTATGACTCTTAGGCTATCTTAGCCTTAGCTACCATGAAGAATTGATTAGAACAATTTTGTCACCTTGGTTAAATTAGTACAAGTAGTAATAGCAATAGCATCAAACACAGCATAGAAAATGACAGACTTTGGTATTAATTTACCATCTTTAACCATATGATCTAGGTTTGTAGTTATATAACAAAATCTAAAACAAACCAGAAAATTGTATATAGTAAATATACCCTCAATATAATGTCTTTACACTCATTTGAAAAATTTAGAAATGGGTACGGAAAAAATGGAACAACAAAAAGCAGAAAGGGATTAGAAGCAAGGCTGGAGGACAAATGCAGATTATACTAAGTTTGGGAAACTGATGAAGACAGGAGGGAAAGAGAAAAGAAATAAAAATGAGAACAGAACAGAACAACAACAAAATTCAAAATAATGTTCACACTTACAGAAAAACAAGAACAGTTAAGAAACAAAAATCAAAGTGCAAAAGGAACAAAGGAAAAAATTTCTACTTCAAGATGTGTCCATGCTGTCACTATTACACAGAGTGGGCTGGAAGAGCCCAGACTTGTGTTGATCAATCCCAGTGCGCCAGCAGTAAATTCTCAGCAGAGTGGTGGTAATTCCAACATAGCCTTCGCCCTTAGTGCCCCAAGGGTTCAGGCTGCTTTCTGACTGAGAGAATGGAATTCAAGTTGTTTAGCCTGAAACACTCCATGCGCCTCTTGCTGGACTGAATGCCTGATAGCTTCAGCTGGGCTTGCTGAGCTCCATCAACTTGAACTCAGTTCCACCTCACCCTGACCCTGGAGGTCACTAGATGGAGCCAACCTGTGGGTGCTCTGACTTCTCAGTTTAGTTGGCCTCTCTCCAAGATGGCTGCTAGGCAATTGTCCTCACTTGCTGGACCCTTGAACCTGAAGAACTCACCCACCACTGCCTTCCATGCATCCACTGCTGTGTTCCAGTAGTATCATATCTTCTGCATCTACCACTCCATCTCTCTGTGGTTGCCTCTGGGATCATCAGCAGCCACTGCATGTCCGTAAGTTTGAGCTTCTCCACCTGCACAGCAAGCTAGAACTCAGGGAGAAAGTGCTGCCCACCACGTCTTTCTTCTGCATTGAGGTCCTTCTCTGGGTTCTCCCTGTGGGCTTCAATTCTAACCTCAGAGCCTCATTGGGTCCTAGGAACCCACTTCCCTCCTTCTCTTATGTTGATATATTCTAGTCACTGACCAGCAAATCTCAGAAGGGCTTCTCCTCTGCTGTTATCCACTATGCTGTCTTCCTGGAAATCAAGGTCAATCTTTTTTTGTTTTAAAACTTATTTGGACTTAGCATACTTCATTTGGACTACTAAAGCAAATATCATGGACTGTGGCTTATACAACAAATATTTATTTTTCACTGTTTCTGTGGTCATAAACCCAAGATGAGGATACCAGCAGATCCAATGTCTGGAGAGGACCCTTTCTGGCTTGTCCAAGGGTTGATAAAAATATACAGTGAACATTTAAATTTTTAAAAATCACAGATAAAGACACATTGTCAAGAACAATGTGATAAGAGTGTGTGAAGTGAGCAGGATCATTTTGAGTATCTTAAAGTTGGATTGATGGCAGTGTTTCTTTTACTATAACAAACTAGAAAAGCTTTAAAATATTTATTGCATTAGTTGAGCATGCTTTATAGACAGTCATCTTCTCATCATATCCCCATGGGGATATTGCCTCTCTCTCCCTCTCCCTCCCTCCCTTCCTCTCTTTCTCCTCTCTCGTTCCCTCCCTCCCTCTCTCTCCCTCCCTCCCTCTCTCTCCCTCCCTCCCTCTCTCTCCCTTCTTCTCTCTCCCCCCCTCTCCTCTCCCTCTCTCATCCCTCTCTCCATATCTCTCTCTCTCTCTCTCTCTCTCTCTCTCTCAATCTCTCTCTCTCTCCCTCTCCCTCTGTAGAACATATTCCATTACTGAACAATATTCTCAGGATCTTATCTAAATTTAATCACGCCCCCCCCAGTGGTCCCACCTCAAAATGACATTACACTGGAAGATAGGGTTCCATGTGTATATCTTAAGGGCACACAAAGGTGTAGTCTGTAACAGAACCTTGAGAGAAATAGCAGGTTTTCTTGAAACTAAAAGAAAATAAACATTCTCCAAGTTCCACCATAGGTGACTATGGGAATAAACTACAGATAAAAGATCAGTGTAATTCAGGTGAACTTCAAACACATTTTGAATGCTGGTTTTTGCTAGACTTGCTATATCTTTCTTGACACCCTCAGGGCTTGGGGTGTTGTACTTCTCAGCTGAGGGTTTTTGTGGTGTTATCAACAGTGTTCTCACGCACATATCACAATCAAAAGACATGTATTTGATTAATGAATGTATGCATTATTTTTTTCAAAATAAGATATAAAGCAAAATAATTTCCTTAATTGTTAAATGACATAAATCAATGAAAAGATATCACTTTCCTCTGTTTAGTTATTTTGTTAGATGTCTTAGTTTTGAGAGTATGGCTGCCTCCCATGTAGGAAGGTTGTGCACCCACAGATTGAACCGAAGACTGAAAATACTAAAAAGTATTGTGTCTGTACTAAATATGCACAGCCCTTTCTCTCATGATTATCCTCAACACAACACAGGGTCACAGCTGTTTATATTGTATTAGTCATCATTGTATGTGATCCTACAGTGATTTCAATAATCTCAGACAAAATGGGAAACTATGACATGCATATGGAGCTGATTTTTTTTATCATTAGAAACTCTGAAAGGTTCACCATCAGTGGCCTACGTTATATACAAATACTCTGCCATTTGAGATGAGGCTTGAGATCCTTGTGCTGTGTGTGTGTGGGGGGGGTAGTAGTATGGTAGCACCAATGTTTTGTGTACACTGAGAGATGACTATATTTTCTTTTTTTATATATATATATATATATATAACCACAATAAAGGACAAGAGATGACTATATTTTCTCAAAACTCAGCTTTCACTGCTCAGTTTAAAATTGAAACAACAGTTTTTTGTTTTTTGTCTCTTGAGCAGCAGTTTTTCCTTCTGGGTCTGACTTTGCCTTTCTTTGGACCAAGAAAGATGGTGCTTAAGACTCAGGGAGATTAAATTTGAGAGTGACAGATCCTCATGCACTCCAATCCATCACGTTGGAGAACCCAATTACCTTTGTGATTATTGACTAACTACAGTAAGAGAATCTCCAAAATATTGTCTTTCAAGCCAAGGCCAAAGTCCAAATAAAGCTACCAGCTAACCACAGCACCCCACCATTTCATCCTCTATTTGCAAAGCAATCCTTCAAAAGTCAGCCACTCTGTTTCATTTGTTCTCAACAGGAGGACCAATACTACGACACAGTCACTCTTCTACCAGTAAGGTTGTAGTGCTTACGATGGTTGTTGCATGTCCCTGTGCCTACATGGACTGTTTCAGCCACATTTTCATGGAGGACAGATTCAATGAAGTGACCATTCAGTGTGAGATAGTAGGATTTATTTGTGTCATTTGGTTCTAATAAAATGAATCCAGCCATAGAAGAGAATATGAGTTTTCCCCACAACACAGATAATAGTTATGGCTAGAAAAAAGAGTATTATGATAGCATGTATCACTTGCTGTGGACATTAAGCAATGTGAGTTAGCTAAAGTATATAAGACACTGAGTGCTACCTAGTCCCAAATGCTTTGGACAGGTACTGGTCCATGAACATGGTCCATGTCACTATCATTATATGGAGGCACAAAACAAAGGAAAATGATTTTCCTCTGGTGTGAATGTTTCATTGCATAAAATATTTGACCTCAGTGATAACATGAATAAAAGTTTTTAGAAAGGACCAGGGCAGGAGAGGATTCCTGGGAAACAGAGTAGCATACTCAAAGGCTCAGCAGTATGGTATGACTGATGCTGTGTGTGCCTAGGATGTAGATAGGAGAGAGACTGAATGTGAAACTGAGATATGGGCTTATGCACTGGGTCTCAAGTACCATGTATAGAAGTGTGGACCTTAATAACTTGTGCAAAGTGAAGCAATGAATTCATCAAAAGAGGAATTACTAGATCCAGTTTGTTTCTAAAAGCTCACTGCAGAACTACCATAAACAACATGGATTGAAATAGAAGAAAACTGTAACATGTTCCATTGTTTTTTGCATATCAGAAATAAAAATATTCATAGAAAATTATCAACGAGGGTCTGAAAACTTTCGGAGAAGTTGAGATACATGTACCAATATAACATCATTCAGTGAGTATTACCTCTAAATGTGATCACAGCATTACAAGACCACTGTAACTATGCTAGGAAGATAGGAGCAGGTATGGACACCAGGGACATCCCCAGGGAAGGTGACATCTTAACTACACAGTTGCCTCTTATGTTCATGGACCAGTACCTGTCCAAAGCATTTGGGACAGTGTGATGAGAGACCATGAAGAAAGAAAAACTGAAGACTGAATGTCACACACTATACCACTGGCCTTTATTCAGTAAGGAAGTAGGGAATTACCTAAGATTTCTAAAATAGAAAAAAAATTAGTCTTGGGAACAGTTTTGAACTTCAGAAACTAGAAGACATAGATTCATGTATACCTATTTGCAAATTGCATAACTGAGATGTCTCCAGCCAAATCTTCCTAAGCTTCAGTTCACTGCTGGGGATGATAAAAGAGTCTACATATCTTGTCAAAATTAGTGAAAATTAAGTGAATATATGCATGGAGTACTTGGTGGAATATAGTTCCTGGGAAGTAATGTGGAATAAACAATTCGGATTATTTTTTTACCCATATCTTTTAAATATAGTTGTGGCAGGTATTTAGTAGCTCCTACTTCACCTCTTCAAAGTATCAGAACTAATAAGGAGATTATGAGAAACCATGCAGAGTTCACAGAGTGTGGGCAGAGGCATAATTTTGAGAGAGGCAAAACAGGGTTACTGAGACATTTTGGTGACAGAGGAAATGGAAGAGCGAGGGTCATGTCAAAGTGGATTCATATTTTTTTTAATCTGGGTAATTAAGTCAAATGGCCAAGCTGGCATTTGAGGAACAAAACAGGAGAAACTGTAACATGAATTAGATATTGGAGCACAAGATGATTGAAGGCAGTTAGATGAAGGGATGCAGGGGCCGAGGAAGGTCCAGGGACAGATGATGACCCAGGCTGTTGTGGCTCATGCCTAGATGGCCCCTCAAAGCCTCATGAGGTCACAGGCAGGGCTTCTTCAGTGATGGTTGGACATAGGGTGTGTGATTGCTAAATCAGTCCTCTGATTGATAGCTCTGAGTGTAGGTAATGGCAAAATCCTCTCTGGATGTGAGTGCTACCTGCTTTAAGGATGTGTAGCCTTTATATAATATAAAGGACAGAAAGAGGGTTGTTGCTTGCTGTGTCACTGCTTTTTGCCTTTGCAATGGCCTTATGCCATGCCGTCCTGTTCTGGAGCCAGCCGATTATGGATCAAAACCTCTGGAAACAGTGAACTAAATAAATCTTTTCTACTTTAACTTTAGGTGTTGAGTGTTTTGTCTCAGGAAAGAGAAAAAGGTAACTAAGACACAGGCCTATAGAGGAAGAGATATCTTGGCTGGAAATGTATGTTTTCAAATGACTTAAAGATAGATCATAGGACTTTGCTGTAAAGCTAGTGAATACTTTAGGTTTCAGGGACAGATAACCTTTGTTGCAACTTCTTGACTCTGGCAGGGCAGCCATAGACAAAAACCTAAAAGAATGGATTTGGCTATGTTCCAGTAACAGTTTACTTATGAAAATAGACTGATGGGCAGATTCGTCCATTGGCTGTACTGTGCAACCAACCTTTGTAACGGTGAAGTTGTAGGAGTGGGTGAGGTTGTGTGAGGATGCAGACGACAGTAGTTGGAGAGGGGAGAGGCTGAAATGGGGAGACACCAGTGTCTGAGTGTGTGAGCGGAGGATCTAGGAATTTGGGTATGAACTGTCTTGGTTTTGGACCTTTGTATTTTCCTGAGAGTACTAGGAGAAGACGCTGAAGCTAAGTCCTGAAACTCTTTCTTTAATTGTAAATGGAGGTCTGTCGAGAAACAGTAGAGAAAGGATTGACGATGCTATCATTTTAATGATAGTGAGCATGCACATGTATGAGATTTACCAAACTTTACATGTTCTGGTCAAACTTTGTCGCCACTTCCGCTCATCTGTTGGTCTTCTGCCTCTTATTTGTTTCTTCTCGCTCCTTTTCTAAAGTTGTTCCTCCTGCTTCCTTGCGCCCCACTCTGAAGAACCTACCACAATACCAGGCAGGTAACATGATAATCATCAAGCCAGCTATTATGAGCCATACAAACAAATGACAGATCTCTGGGTGCAGGAAAGTAACAAGAGGCTGATCAGTAGTTCTAGTTATCTTTCCTTCATGTTTATTGCAGTCTGCTGCAGTTATTTCTAAGGGCTTGACATTGATCGACAGCTTCTATTAAGGCCTATCCAGGGCAGCTGGATTGAACAGATACATTAAATAAAGCAGTTATTGCTTTTCGTTGCCTTTCTGTAAAATATCACTGCTAAATAGCTTCTGCCATCAGATGCAGTTAGGTACATGGTTTTAATTTGAGGGACTGCTTTATAACACTGCACAATTGACACTGGCCTTTGTTTCCCCTACAATAATGATTGTGTACATCCTGGAGAATTGATGGGCTGTCCTTTGAGGTGGAGCTGGGGGGAGGCAGGGAGGAGGGGCACCAGCTTTGTTGTTCTGCCTCTCCTTTTTATACATGCCAGGTTTGTCACTTGTCTGCAGCGTGTGCAGGAACAGTGTCAAGGGAGAGCCCTTATCTTAGGATGTTGTAATGTAGGAACTGTAAGCCTTTGCCTGGAGACGAGATAAGCACACCCTTACAAGCATGAGCTAGCCGGGTGGAGGGACATGCGATTGCAACAACAATGGAGAGCTGTCGGTGCCTGGTACAGCTCTTTTTGGTGCCACGGAAATATATGTATGTGGAATGGTGCATAACAAGCATGAAAATAAAAGTCTGGAATGTTCATCTAATAATGATGTATTTGGAGCCAGATTCTGCTGCCCAGTGATATTCTTGTTTTATCTCCTGGCTAAATGCTGGGGCAGCTGTGTGCTTTGGCACAGTTGTCTGTCCCTCCTTTTGTGCACTGCATATTAATCCTTTATTGAACTAATTAAATGTGTGCTTAATGGCAATGAGCTGGCCGAATGAATGTACAATTGAATTAGGAGTTATGATTGGGAGCATGCTACAAGATGAACTAAATGCAATTACTGTAGGCATTTCTTTCTCCAAGTCAAATCTGGCTACATGACATGACTTAATTAGAGGTTGTTAGATACACTTTGCTCTCTGATCTCCTCATGTGTTCAGCCTGGATTTCATTTAGCCCTCCTCCTCATCTGCCCCCTGCACTGGCCCTAGTCAGGGTCTACTCAGCTGAGATGCCTGGTTCTAATTCTGTCATGAAGATGAAGCCTAGCTTTTCACAGACAAAACAGGGGCTCACAGCAACGTCTTCATTGGACATTTCCCTTGGTAAAGCCTCCTGATCCTTGGCCCCTGTCCAGCTGTTTTTTTCAGGTGAATGAAGGCCAGAGCCCCAGCAGTATGCAGCAGCTCTGTGGGCTCAGCACGTTGGGTACCCTGATACCAGAAGCAGAGCTTCACCCAGAGGGTGGAGCGTGGTTTAACCCTTCAGTTTTCCAGGCTCTGAAGAGTCCACTGGAGAAGGCCACCTTCTATCCCAGAGCCCTTGTGTGGAGGGGACCTGAACACATTGTCACACTTGAGGGGACACCAAGTGGGCATAAAAGCCTATGCCTTGTGGCTTATTGGACAGCTGTGAGCATGAAGATGCGAGTGGTTCTGTGCCATCCTCACAGAGAGCTTATGTCTCTGCCTTTACAGTTTGCTTAATCGTTCTTTACGTTGCCTGCATACAAGAGTTCCCTGGAATGCTGTAAAAGTACTGATGACCCAGCTCATCAGGAAAGATCTTGCTCATGTAGAGCTCTCCCCAGGTGTTTTTGATTAGACCAACAACTGAGAATACTAATTTAGCTAGGATGACATTTCATTTTGAATTTTAAAAATGTGGTTTCCTACCTTCCTTCTGATTGTGCACTGAGCCATGTCCTTTCTGGAGGACAGGACCTGACTCAAGGACATGAAGAATTGTGGTGCCCACAGATGGCCATGGGTAGTAGCAGCAGCTGCTTTCCTCAGCTGCACAAAGCCGTGGCTCTGTGTCATCCCAGCGTAGATTCTGGAGCTACGTTGGAAACGTGGTGCAAGGATTTATAATTCCATCAATTACTGACCTCCCAGATCTGCCCAACAAGCAAGGGCTCTCATTAGTTGTGCCCCCCTGTTTTGCTTAGAGTTATTTACCAAGAGGCCAATCAATATCCTATAAGCAGACAGTTGGGAGGAGAAGGCCTCATCAATCCATTCCTTTTTCTTTGCTCAAAGTGGTGGACAGAAGCCAGAAGGCCACCTCACTCTAAAACTGGAGGCAAAATCCATGGTCACTTTGGAACACTTAACATGTTCATTTTGTTTTATTTTTATTTGAGCATAATGAGGCAGGACTTCTGGTCACCAGGAGCTCCTGGGTCTATTTTACAGCCTTCATTCTCTTTCCCAAGGCCATAAATGAAACCCTTTCAGCCCTAATGACCACAATGACTTTCCTCGATCATGTTATTGCTATTTTGGCACATTTATTGCTTTCACATGCACTAATGGATGAGTTTGGATATGTTAACAATTTATATATCATTTGATCCTAAAAACGAAACCCTACCAAAATAACTTAGCCCGCACGATTGAGTAGCTTTTAAGGAGTATAAATGAATTTAATGCTTTAGAAAGAGCTTCTGTAAATTATGAACATGACACCTATTACATTAAGCTGCATTAAGCATTAATACATCTTCATTACTGGCAGGTTGCCCAAACCTCCAAGGTTGAAAAAGCTGCCTGAAAATGTTCAATGTGACAGTCACCTAGGTGAAGATTGATGGCTCTTTTTTGGGGGTGGTGGTGGTGGTGAGGAATGCCTATCGACTGAGTCCCTCTTCTGCTTTTAGACAAAGAAATGTAAGTAGTGTCAACCAGAGTGCCACAAAGCCTGAGTATTAATGACCAGACCAGAACTTCTGAATCCTTGGGGCACTGGTCTATGACCATCCCTGGGCAAGGTTCTGGCAGAGAGATATACAGGAGTCCCAAGCTGCAAAACTGAAAGTTGAGAGTAGAGATATGACGTTTTAATCTGTGACAGTTTTGTTATTATATGTTATACATATTCTATATTTTGTTATACACTATGTTACAGTGTATAGGGTTATTAGTAATGCCTATTGATACCAATGGCTGGTGTTTCTTGAGTATTTATCATATGCCAGCACTGCTAAGGGTTATGTATGTTCAGTGTTGTTTAATCTTCATTTTGACTCTGTGAGCCAGGCATTATTTATTGTACAAGTGTCCTCAGGGCTTCTATAACAAAACATCATGTACTAGGTAACTTAAGAATAATTTATTTGTGTTCATTCTTCTGGGGGCTACAGGTCTGGTCAAGCTATTGCAAGGCCATACCCTCCCTGAAAGCTCTGGAGGGAAGCTGACAAGCCTTTGTTTGAGCTTTGGCAATCCGTGGCATTCCGTGGCATGCAGATGCCTTGCTCCTGTCCTTATCACTGTCTTTTCACGGTGGTCTTTGTGTGTCTCCATGTCTGTCTCTTCTTATGAGGACATCAGTCGTACTGCATCAGAGTAATATTATTACTTTGTTATTGTAGACTGATTAGGCCTACAATCTCCCAAATGAGGGTGTGGCAAAAGTTTAAATAAATGACTCAAGTGGTATGACTTAGGGCTCTAGGAGGATCAAAACTCTCTAGCAGAATTTAAGATTTTCTGGGAGCTAAGACAAATATTCTCTGGGCAGTCTATATTTATTTCATTATCAAAAAAGGGACAGGAAAACTGAAGAAAGGCAGGAATCTCTCAAGGACTTCTCTAAGTAAGACATTATTATCTGCAGGAAGGTCTGCACCCAGCAATGAGATGCCTGAGGATATCATCCTTTTATCAAGTTAATCAGCAGGTGTCCTTGTCTTGTCCTTTACTTCACTGACCACTACAGGCCTCAGTCAGTCAGGACCAGTGATTCATAAAGGTTCACTTCCTATGAATCCACTGCCTACCGCCAGACAAAGGGCCTAGGCCTTTGACAAATTCACAAGTAAACATAAAAGTCCAATTGATTAATATCGAATCCTGCTCAGAGCTGCTTCATCATGGTCTCCATCATACTGAATTAGATGGCCTTTGTACTCTAAAATAATGTCATTTTACCTTACAAAACTATATCCGCAAAGAGTGTATTTCAAATATAAGCTGGGGATGGGAGTAGTACTTTGAATTTGGTCAGTTGCAGATAAAAGGGGATTTATTTCGGTAAGACCTAGATTTTAATGGTGTTAATAACACCTAAATAATTGTGATACTTGGACTGGAGAAATAGCTTAGAGGCATAGTGTTTGCCTGGCAAGTTCAAAGTCCTGAGTTTGATTCCCAATACCCTCCCCCTCAAAATTGAAGCAATTGTGATACATATAGTTATCCTGTGTGACTAGAAAGGTAGAATTGCTAATAAATGTGAATAAAGCTCTTAAGAGTTTGAGGACTCTATTGTCTCAGCTCTACTTTATTTGAGTCATGTCAAATGTCAGTACTATTAGTAAGTATAGATCTAAACACATGCCTTGAAAAATCAAGAGTTTGATCTTGAACATGTGGTCCTTTAAGTCCAGAATTTTTTTTTTCCAGAAAGAATTTCTTTTAATGAAAGAAAAAAAAAATCTATGAACTGTAGTTGGGCAGAAGTAACTATTTAACTATTTATTCCTCATCTGCCACAGTGATAATAAGAGGACAGGCACCTGGACTGAAGAAGACACAGAGGAGGACCAATGAACATCTGGGGATAAACTGATAGAAGGATGTGTAGAGAGGGGAGAAGGAGGAGGTGACCATGGAGCTGAGCTGGGCTGCAATGGCCACATAGCCTGGGGCCAAATCATGGGTCTACTCACTTCTAGTCATAGATATTAGGGAAGTTGTCGGACTTACCTGGGCCTCAACCTCTTGATGTATAAATATGACATGATTATCTATTTCTTAGCCTTATCTTGCATTTGAAATAAGAAATCATTTGTGAATTAGTAAAGACTTTTTTAGTCGTTGGTGATAATGCCACTCCAGTCAGTTAAAACACAAAATGACAGTTTATTGGCTAATTTAATTTGGATGTCCATAGGGACATTGGGGTCCAGGCAAAGACATGTGCGTGCTGCTACTGTCTTCACCTTAGGCTGACTTCATTCATAGGCTGTGCTAGCATAGGAGCTTTGCCCAAATCAGTGGAAGTTCTATGCATAGTTCCTGAAGATTCTTTCATCCACCAAATTTGGAAAGTTTCATATTTTTCCAAAATTGGAGGAAGTTAGGGCTAAACCCTGAGATTAGGGGAGCAGATGGTTGTGCTGCTCAGGAGGAAAAGACATGCTTATATAGACGTAGAGAGCTAACGGTGATTCTTGTGGCTTCTGGAGGTTTTATGCATGAGGTATTATTATGGCTTTTAAATTGACCTATCTAGATTCTAATTCTGTCCTTAAGAAAACCAAGGCTTTCTAATATGGAGGCAGGTATGAATAGAATATGCTGAGAGCTGAATTTGAAACAGAGAAAGAAAAATAATGATTATAAATAGTTGATAGGTTTATTTAGTAAGAAAAGTCTAAAGAGAAAAAAAATATTGTAGATATGTCAGCTATTGTTTTCTGTCAAAAAATATAGAGAAAGCAAAAAGTACTTGGTTAGCTTAGTCACATTTTTTTTCTTAAATAATTTGATTTATTCAACCACAGAATATTTTTTAAATTTTAATTTTTTATTACTTTTAATAAGAGATAACAATATGCTAGTTTCAAAACATGTTAGTAGCATATTCGCAATAGTTGAGACACTGCATATTGTTGTCCTCACAAATGTTATACAGAGCACAGAGTGCAGACGTGACAAATTTTCTAATCGATATTGGTTCTGAAGGAAAGAAAAAAAAAGAAAACAGGAAAGAAAAAAAAGAAGAAGAGAAGAAAAAGTTTTCTTCCCTTTGAACTAGAAGGAAGTAGTTTTATACATAGTCCAATGTTTCATAATTGTAGTAGGTTACCGGTGAAACTGGCAATGTTGAGAGCTGTTGATTTAGGCCTCTTATATACAGCTCATTGTACTAATCTAGCTCTGCGTTTTATGCCTCATAATTAAGCGTTTCTGCTGGGTGATCAAGTGTAAGCTAAAGCAAGACCTGTCTAACAAAACTTTCATCATTTGTACTTTCCAGGGTCAAATCTCCTCAGGACTAACTTTGGAACCATACGCAGTGCTTTGTAGAACTGTTATCAGTGTCAGCCATCGGGATGAGTCACAGTCAATGCTTGACCAGTTTGCTCTCTGTGAAAGCCTGAGAGAACGTTTTCTTCCCAAGTGATTCTCCCTAGGCACACTATACTTCATTGATCCCTTTCCTCTGAGGTCCTATAATCTCCTTGACCAGAAAATTTGGGAAATCCCTGAGTTATAGGATGTTACAGCACAGGTTCTCTTAGGTCCTGAGTCCTCACTGACCTTGAGGGGCTAGAGCCAAAATGATGGCTATCCTCGTACCCCTTCTTTTTCTCCAATTTTTGCTCCATTAACTTACATTCTCAATCCTCCAGTAGAAAAGCTCCACTATACAATTACTTCATAAAATAGGTAATTGACCTCAACCTCACTGCCTTTCTAAATATTATACATCATAGACTTAGGTTGACATTGGAATTTTCCTTCAATCATTGATATTCTAATAAATCTCTACAGATTGTGATAAAAGCAGTTACACATTTTTACACAGACATTTAGAGATCTAAGGATGTACAAAATTGTAGCCTGTCAAGCCTATGGTATTTTGCCTAGTCTCTTATTCTCAGTTAAAATGCTTTTTTATCTTTTTGTTAACCAATCATTTACTTGAGAGAGAGCATAGCAGTAACTGAGTTTACAATAGAAGAAGCACACATCAGGAAGTCCTGAATGACACACATCCCAGGCATAGTTTTAGTGTTGCTTAAAAATCTTTGATTTCCATTCAGCTGTGTTATGCCTTTCCATTTTTATTTCTACTTTAGATTTCTTATGCTAGGGAGACTATATGATATTTACAAATGTAGGTCTTGTTTATTTCACTTATGAGTATATGCTCAATATACATGCATTTATATATGAAATCTTACAGTTTATCACTCTTTATAGCTGAGTAATACTCCATTGTATAAAAATACCACATCTTTTTAAACCATTCTTCAAATGGTGGGCATTCTGGTTGTTTCCAAGATGTGGCTATTACAAATTGGGCTGCTATAAACATAGGTGCACAGATATCGCTATGGTATGATGTTTTCAGTTCTTCTGGAAAAGTTCCCAGTAGAGGGATAGCTGGATTGAACGGGATTTCCAATTCTAGGTTTTTAAGGAGCCTGTACACTGCTTTCCATAATGGTTGCACCAATCTGCATTCCCACCAGGAGTGGAGAAGAGTTCCTTTTTCTCCATTGCCTCTCCAGCATTTATTGCGGGTTGATTTCTTTATGATAGCCATTCTTTCTGGGGTGAGATGGTATCTAAGTGTTGTCTTCATTTACATTTCACGAATGGCTAGCGATGTGGAGCATTTCTTCATGTATTTATAGGCTTGCTGAATTTCTTTCTCTGAGAATTGTGTGTTCATCTGAGATGCCCATTTTTGGATTGGGTCTTTGAATTTTGGGACGCTAATGGTTTTTAGTTCTTTATAGATTCTAGATAGGCTTTGTCTGAGTTCTTATTAGTTAAAATCTTTTTGAAATTTGTGGGTTGTCTTTTCACTCTGTTGATAATTTCTTTTGATGTGAAAAAACTTCTTAGCTGGAGGAGGTCCCATTTCTTGATGCTTTCAAGTGTTAAACGTGCATTTTAATTTTTGTCCATGAATTTTTTCCCTACGCCAATGTCTTCAAAATTTTCTCCCACATTCTCTTCCAGGAGATTTATGTTTCTCTTTTAATATATAGATCTTTAATCCATTTTGACTTTAGTTTAGTGCATGGTGGTAGACTAGGGTCAAGTTTTAGCTTTTGGCATGTAGACAGCCAATTTTTCCAGCACCATTGGTTAAAGAGGCTATCTTTCTTCCAGTAAGCGTGTTTGGCCCCTTTGTCAAAGATAAGGTTATTGAGTGTGTTTGTATCTGCTTCTGCATCTTTTAATCTATTCCACTGATCCTCAGGTCTATTTTTTTTTTTTTAACCAGTACCATGCTGGTTTTATTACTGTAGCTTTATAGTATAACTTTAGGTCAGGAACTGCAATGCCTCCTGTCTTATCTTTGTTGCCCAGAATTGTCTTTGCAATTCTGGGTCTTTTTTGGTTCCAAAGAAATTTTAGGAATGAGTCTCCAGGTCTGTGAGGTATGATGATGGTATTTGGATAGGAACGGCATTAAATATGTATAACAATTTAGGGAGTATGGCCATTTTAACAATGTTGGTTCTTCCTATCCAGGAGCAGGGAATATCTTTCCATTTTCTGCAATCTTCTAGGATCTCTTTTTTCAGAATAATGTAGTTTTCATTGTAAAGGTCTTTTACTTCTTTAGTTAGGTTAATCCCTAAGTACTTCATTTTTTTCTGTGCTATCATAAAAGTTACTGCTTCTCTAATTTCTCTTTCAGTGAGTTTGTTATCTGTGTAGAGGAATGCTATTGACTTTTGTTTGTTGACTTTGTAGCCTGCTATGGAGTTCTTTGAGTCTTCTAAGTAGATTATCATGTCATCTGCAAATAGTGATAGTTTTACTTCTTCTTTACCTATTCCTATTCTTTTTATTTCTCTTTTTTTGTCTGATGGCTGTAGCTAATGATTCCAGAACTATATTGAATAGGAGTGGAGATATGAGATATCCTTGTCTTGTACCAGATTTGAGAGTAAAAGACTTAAGTTTTTCCCCATTTAGAATTATTCTATCTGTTGTATTGTTGTAGATGGCTTTTATCATGTTGAGGAAGAGGCCCTATATTCCAAATTTCTGTAGGACTTTGAACATGAATGAGTGTTGTACTGCCAAAGGACTTTTCGACATCAATTGAGGCTATCATGTGATTTTTTGGTCTTGGCTCTATTGATATAGTGTATTGCATTTATAGATTTGCATATATTGAACCATCCTTGCATCCTTGGAATGAATCCTACCTGGTCATGGTGTATAATCTTCTTGAAGATTTGTTGTATTCTAGCGGTGAAGATTTTATTGAGAATTTTTGCATCTATGTTCATGAGAGAAATTGGTCTGTAGTTTTCTTTTTTAGTTCCATCTCTTTCTGGTTTTGGTATTAGTGTAATGCTTATCTCTAGGAATGATTTTGGAAGGATTGCTTCCATTTCAATTTCATTAAAGAGTTTGAGGAGTATTGGAGTTGTGTGTTGTTTAAATTTATTGTAGAGTTCAGTAGTGAACCCATCAGGTCCCGGACTTTTCTTTATCGGTAGGATTTTTATTACATTTTATATTTCATTAGCTGTTATTGGGTTATTGAGAGCTCTAATATCTTTTTAATTGAGGTTTGGTAATTTGTACTTTTCTAGGAATCTGTTCTTTTCATCTGTGTCTTCAATTTTGTGAGAGTAAAGATTCTCAAAGTAGCTATTTACGATCCTCTGTATCTCTGCTGTGTTTGTAGTAATTTCACTCTTTTCATTCCTTATTGCTTGAATTTGAGTCCTTTCTTTCCTCTTTTTGGTGAGGTTAGCTAGGGGCTTATCAATCTTGTTTAATCTTTCAAAGAACCAGCTTTTTGATTCATTAATTTTTTGTGTTGTTTTCTTTGTCTCAGTTGAATTAATATCAGCTCCAATCTTTATAATTTCCTCCCGCCTTTGGGCTTTGGATTTCGTTTGCTCTTCCATTTCTAGTAGGTTTAGGTGTTGTGTAAAATTGTTTATTTTTTCCCATTCTATTTTCTTAATGTGTGAGTTCAGAGCTATAAATTTCCCTCTAAGACCTGCTTTCATTGCATCCCACAAATTCCAGTAGATTGTGTTTGAATTTTCATTAAATTGTAGATACTGTTTAATTTCATCTGTAACCCACTGGTTGTTGAGAAGAGTGCTGTTTAATTTCCATGTAGTCCTGGAGTTCCTATGGTTTCTTTGTCATTTATTTCCAATTTGATTGCATTGTGGTCAGATAATATGACTGGGATAATTTCTGTTTTCTTGCATCTACTTAAGCATGATGTATGGACTAATATGTGATCTATTTTAGAAAATGTCCCATGTGCAGTTGAAAAAAATGTGTATTCTGAAGTGGTTGGGTGGAACACTCTATGTATGTCCACTAATTCCAGTTGTTTCACGTTCTGGCTCGGCTGCCCTACTTCTTTGCTAAGTTTTTGTCTGCTTGACCTATCTTTTTTGGATAACGGGGTGTTGAGATCTCCTGTTAAGATTGTCGTAATGGATATGAGATTTTTCATGTCCATTAATGTGTGTTTTATATAACTTGCTGCTCCCGTGTTGAGTGCATATGTATTTATGAGTGTTACCTCTTCATCTTGAAGTTTTCCCCTAGCCAGTGTGTAGTGGCCTTCTTTATTTTGTTTGATCCATCTTGGTTTGAAGTTTAGACTGTCTGCAAACAGGATTGCTACCCCTGCTTTTTTTTGAGGTGCTGGAGCATGTAGTATTGTTTTCCAACCTTTAACTTTAAGCCTGTAAGTTTCTTTATGAGTTAAGTGTGTTTCTTTTTTTTGTTTGTTTGTTTATTTGTAGGTTTATTCATAGTCATCCCAAACTAGAAACAATACAATGTGTGAATATTTAAAAAAACCCTTGTGGGGTATTAACATTAAATACTATAAAATCAACACGGACACACCTCAAAGACAGTATGCTGAGTGCAAGTAGACAATTTCTAGGTTACATCCTGTAAGACTTTATTTATGAGACATTCTAGGAAAGGCAGGACTTAGGATATAGAAAAGATAAATGCTTATCTGACCCTGGAGTGGGGAAGCATGCCTTTTTTAGACGACAAAACTGCTCTGTCCTGAGTCTACCTATGGTGTATAAAACTCACAGCTCACAGAATTAAAAAATAAACTGCACATTGAAAGAACAGTTAACTATACAGTATGTTAATCTGGAATTTAAAACAATGAAAAAATTTCCCAACCAAATTTTTTTCCTTAGACTCTCCCAGCTATGGGCCCCTGGGCTCTACTGGGCTCTGGACACATAGCTCAGTGTCAGACTCAAGTGAAGTTCTTGCGCTTGTCTCTCAAAAGCTTTGAGTTACACTAGCTGGTCTTGAGCCAGATGACGGCACTGAAGGGTCTGAAGCAACCCTGGGCTCTAGGGCCAAGGTTGGCATACACTCACTTGTCCCTTTGATGCTTGTCCCTGTGGATTCTAGGAGTCAGCCAGAATGGGCTGTTTGGGTCTAATGGCCAGCAGTTCTAAACAAGAGCTTTTGGAGGACAGCTGGGATCATGTTTTTGCTTCAGAAATTCTAGATTACTCTGGATGAGACACACTGGGAACTCTAAAAAGGCTTCAAAGTCTAGGCCTCTCCTGAGGTAGGATTGAAACCATTGTTTCCTCCCAGAGGGTAGCTTTCTGGAAGAGTACTTTGCAAACAATAAAGGGCTATGCACGGCCAGGAGAAATGTCTTCATGAAGATAACTCTGTTGAGCTGGGTGCAACAAAGCCGAAGAATGCACCACTCAGGCTAAAAGTGGCCCTTTACGCTAAGCAGGCACCACACGCTAGGCACGCTATGGA
>PVJA010025495.1:0-30714 GCA_004027025.1 Myocastor coypus
GTCATGCCCACACACTGTACTCTGTAGAATGATTGTGAGGACAATATGCAATATGTCAACTTTCAAAGAAAAGAAAGGGGAAAAGAAAAAAAAAAGTAATGTTGATTTAGAAGGGTTAATGTTTAATTGTTTGATCAATCTTATATACCTATATGTATTAATCTAAACTGATCTGATGATGAAAATATGTAATATAACCCATGTTAAATTTAAACAATAAAAAAGCAGTCAATAAAGCAAAGGCCTATTTATTGACCAACTACAATTTTCAAACATATCGATGGATATGAAACTTCCTAAAATTCATGAACTTCCTAAAAAATGATTTGCTAAATTCAAATACTATTTATTTCAAAATACACAATACAAACTTTCTTTAGTCATCTCAAAAGTTTCTTTCTTTTTCTCTTGCACAAACTTGTATCTCAGTTAGCATCCTATCCCCACCTCAAAAGTTCGCGACAACTGTGATAAGCCCAAGAGGGTCCCTTATTTCCATGATAATATGTTAGCTTGCCAGAGTCTTATGGCTGGTGATAGAAGATGTTAGACTCTTGGTGGATCAGAGATTAAGGACATCTCTCACTCCAGTAGTAATAGCCAGGCATGTTATTTCGGTTTCTGTAAATAAAATGAAATACCTAAATACAGTTACTTAATAAGGAAAGATAGGGATTTCGTTCACAGTTTTGATGCTTCAAGGACATGGAACTGTTGTTATCTCAGCTTTGGTGAGGACCTCATGGTAGATGGTGTCACAAGGGTGGCAGCACATGAGAGAGGGAGAGACGAGATGACCAGATAGGATGTCAGAAGCTGGGGAAAGTGATCAGAAACAACCTCTCCTTGGGCCTCCTTTCTTGAACACCCTACCACATCTCAACATCACCACACTGAAGACCAGGTTTCTAATGCACGAAACTTTGGAAGACCACAGCTAAACCTTAGGACTAACAGATTGGACTTTCAGTGTTAGTTCTCTGAACTCCAGTTCCTATTATTCTGTGTGAGAAAAGCAATAACTTTAGGGAGCCTGAATCTTCGGTAGTTAACAGAAACTATGCCTGAACTTTGTTTCAGAGGAGACATAACATTTGTCCTCTAAGACTGCAAACTGATTTGCCTTTTTCCAGGACAAAGATATCATCTTTGTCTCCCAGGGCTGTTCTCTCTATATATGTATTCTTGGAAATGTTGTCTGGGGCAAAGGGCAGTGGCTTAGCTGTTTTCTTGTTTCTGAAACCAAATACCTGGCACCCCAAATTAAAGAGGAATGAATTATTTGGTTCACAGTTTATAGAGGATTCAGCTCATGGTTGGCTGGCCCCAAAGGAAGGGGGCTGGCAGAGGGACATCAGAGAGGAGAAATGGTTCACAATGGGCAGACAGCAAGAAGGCAGCAAAGTAGCGAGTGATGCGGCAGCCATTTCTGCCACTTATATCCAGGCTAAACATCCTTAGGGCAGGTAGCAGTCACATTCAGGATGGGCGTTCCCATGATCTACATGCGGAAGGATATCACACCAACCAGTGCACTAATTTAGCAACCACATACAATCCCAGCACTAAACTCTCAAGGTCAGCATCATGTACTCTAGACCCAGCCAGCTCTGCAAAACCCTGTCCGGGACCACATGTGGCTTTGGCAGAGGCACACCTAGAGACAGCCATGACAAGCAGTCAGTGGGCATGCTGAGGGCATGCAAGAAAGCAGGTGCCAGGGAAGAAGTCATCTCCTAACAAGGAATTTATGTTCTTTGGCAGAATGTAATAAGATTTAAGGAAAAAAAAATTGTTGCTTCTGAATCAGAGGAAACGTTGAACACACTAGTAAATTTAGAGAACTTACTTGACCAACACCATGATCATGTATCAAGCTAAATCTTAGAAATGGCCGTTATTCCCATTTGGATCTTGGAAATGGCCTGTATGCCCACCAGTAGGTGAATGAATAAAGAAAATACGGTATTTATAGGCAGTAGTATACTATTTATAGTATTTTGCCATGAGGAAAGATAAGCATGAGGCATTTGTAGGTAAATAAGTACTCTTTCAAACTGTAATATTAAGTGAAATAAATTCAACACATAAGCTTAACTACGGAGGTCACATATAATAGAACAAAATAAAAGATGCATAACAGCAATTAGGGAGACTTCTTTTCCCCCAATCATGAGGGGGAATGAGAGACAGAGGGAAAGAAGAGGAAAGAGAGATTTTGCGAATGGGAACTCGTCAAACAGTTGGAAGAGGCAGAGAGGAAGGGGACAGGGAGGGGACAAAAACAAATTAAGAGGCAGATGTATTAATAAAAATAAAGAAATAACATACCCATTCCAAGAAGAAACAATTCCAATATATAATCTTTGAAAATTTTATTCCCTTGGAAAAAGTTTGCAGGCTATTTTAGTAATGTAGATTAGTTCTTTTTTCAAGAAAAATTATGGAAACCACAGTAGTTTTAGTAAGTATGGCTCAGAAATAGGTTATTCTGCTTATATTATCTTAAATACTTAATAATCAGTATAAGATCTGTGAAACATTTGCTTTAAATATATAGACATATCAACTTTATTTTCATAATTTAATTTTGAAAAGAGCTTCTGAATAACACCAATTAGAAACCCACATTATAGTAAAAAGCAATGCATAGCCAGTGATTAATGTTTTCTATTTAATATATAGTGTTAATTATTTTTATCGTATGTATGTATGTATGTATGTATGTATGTATGTATGTGTTTATTTACTTACTTTTGCTGTACCAGGGATTGTCTGCAAAGGTGCTTAAACCACTAAACTAACCCAAAAGCCCCTTAGTTATTTTTAGAGTCTTCTGTCAGTATCAAAAAATTCTTGCATTTGGATGACAAACTTTTCTGTCCATCTGGGTATGGATTAAATTTGACTAATGAGAGAAAGGAATTGAGTGCATATAGAAATTTTGTAAGGAATGGAGAAATTTTAGAAAACTTTCATGAGAAATGTGAAAGGGGTCCTACAGACTGCATGCACAAAGTGAAGCTCCTCAGCTCATTTCTATTCTCAACAAATTCTCAGATGACTGAACTTTTAATGAGAAGGAAACCTGGAATTCACTTACTTTAATGTTCAATAAGTATATCTTTCTAAATCCCTTTTACATATTTCAATTTTATTTTATAAACATGAGACATATTTTATGGTAATTTAGGGGACATGTGAAAAGGTAGTATGACAAATACGTTCAATACAAAGTAAAATTTATCATGGTGTTTCTCTTCCATTTGAAGAATTGGCTAAGTTTTCTCCTACAGTTGAATTTCTCCTTTTGGATGAGTGTAGTGTTACGTGACTCGTTTAATTTAGAAAGCTGCTTTGATTTGGGGGTATTTTTTGACACCTGCAATATCAGCTTCCTGATGTCTTCTTCCATTTCATAAGTGCATTGAATTTGAATGCTACTCTGGTAGCTAAATAATGTAGTCACAAAGATTAGTATGACAGTAATATAGCAAAATTTTCAAACTGACAGCTCTAGCCAGGTTTGGGATCTAGGTCTACCTCTTGCAGGCCATATGACTTTAATAGATTTTAAATTTTCATAAAGTTTAATAAGAAAGAAATAACAATGAGACAGTTTCAAAACACATTATTAGGTGAGCCACAATAATTAATACAATATATATTGTTGTCTTCATAGTAATTGCTCAGAGTACAAAATTCAGACATGATAACTTTTCTAAACACTATTAGTACAAATATTTCTTCTCATTGAACTAAGAGAAAGAAGTTATATATATAGTCCAATAGTCTATAATAGTAGTGGGTTATCAGCAGAACTGGCAATGTCAGAAGCTGTTGACTTGAGCTTTTTATAGCTCAGGATATACATAATCTGACTTGACTTTTCATGCTTCATGGTTAAACTGTTCTGCTGGATGGTTAAGACCAAGTTAAAGCAAGACCTATAGAACATAAATGTAACGTTTGTATCTGGCAAGGTCAGTCAAATCCCCTCAGGATTTACCTTGAAACCATGCACAGCATTTTGTAGAACTGTTGTCAGTGTCAGTCGTCTGGATGAGTCATGGCCATTGCTTGATCAGTTTGTTCTCTATGAAAGCCTGAGGGAATGTTTTCTCTCTAGGTGACTCTCCTTAGGCACACTATACATCATCAATCCCTTTCCTCTGTGGCCCCATAATCTCCTTGAACAGAAACTTTGGGACACCACTGAGTTATAGCATGTTACAGTACTGCCTCACCAGAAGAATGAGAATAGTAACAACAGTATATGTGTGCTATCAGTGACTATGTCTACCAAATGTAGGTGCTGGGGACTCACTTCTGCTGCGTCAGCATTCAGAGGTGGTGCTCGGGAAGAGGTATATGGGCTACAGCACTTGCCATCCTGAATGAGTGAATGCTGACTGCAAAAGGGCCTGGGATAACAGTTCACTATGTCACCCTTTTGCCAGGCCCTCACCAGATGCTGGAGCCTCATACTCATCTTCTCAGACTGCGGAACTGCGAATACATTGCTTTTCCTTATTAACCTCTGGCATGCTGCTATCAGATGAAACCGACCAAGACATTTTCTCACTGGATTGTTGCGAGCACTAGGTGAAGTAATGCCAAAAGCTTCACGCAGTGCCTGCCATATGGTTGACGGTGAATAAATGTGATTAATGATGGTACATAGAATCAGGTATCAGCATAACACAAAAACTAATGGTCTAAAAATCTTACTATGGTTCTAATTTAAAAACAAGCTATCAGGATTTCATTTTATCTTTATTTATTAGTGTATATACTGCCTCGCTTTCAAGGAATTATTTGCGAAGGTGGCCCTGATGACTGCTATTGTTAGGCCATTTTAGCACGTGAAACAACTGAGTATGGGGGAGAAGGAAGGAAATGAGTTAAGCGGGAAAGGATGGAATTTGGGTGGGTGGACGGCATAGGCGCATCCTTTGCTGAAGTGTGATTCTTTTCGGCTTGGTGATTTTTGAAGGCAGTTTGCAAAGCTAGGATAACTAATCTGACCCATGGCACTATTACCAGAGTCAACATTTTTATCCCTGTTTTTAGAGATAGAGGAACCGAGCCAAGACACGGTAGATGTCTCTGTCAAGGTTACACAGAATGTCAGAGGAGAACTCCACATTTATTTCAGAATATTGATTTCAAAGCCATAGGTTTCATAGTTCTGGAAAGGTGCAAACTAACCGAAAACACCGTCTACAGGATGAGCGCTCTTCAAGATAGCATAATGCAAATATAATTTTCAAAATCTCTGCATTAGCATCACACCTGTGTAATTACTTCTTTCTAACATTATTCTGCTTGTGCTTGAAACATGAAAGAAAACATGTCTACAAAAAGCAATGATTAGTTGTGTTGATCACGCTGCTTTTGAAGAGAGAGACATCATTTAAGAGGGAGCACAAGGAATGCATTTAATAAATGTATACCTGATGCGTCTTAATAGTCAACTGAAATCTATTTTAAAAGTTACCAATGGTGTCTCTTGAGGTCATAAACGACAGTTCTGAATTTCTTCCCTTCTGCAGTTCCAACTTGCCTGGATCGCTATGGCTACATGAGCTAGCCAGAACAAATTCATCACAGAATATAGTAGTTCTTGTCCAGCAAAAAAGTTATTTATTTCTTCTGCAAAGCAGGGTGTGGATAGACGCTTTAATTAGAAGTCCATCTAAACACAATGAATAGCTGTATTTCCTTTCCCTATTTTAGTCTGCTGTCTTATGCTGAAATGTGCGACCAAGCAGCCCCTGAAAAACCACTTTAAATTGGCAAAGACAGATCTTCCTCGACTAAATTTAGCAGCCTAGTCAAAATTGTAGTAGTCTGTCTCACCCACTCTAAATTAATTTCCCACTTAGCGTTTATGTCTGGTAGCGGGCTGTTGTTTGTGTAGGAATGTATAGCTTTGGTTTCCAAGAGAGGGGGCTGGAAGTGGAATACAGTCAGTCCTAAAACAGTTCCTGTTCCAGAATTAGGTTTTATTTTCTCCGTCTAAGAGGAGGTAAGCCAGGCCTGTACAGACTAGCCCTCTACAAAAGCCGTCTAGAGAACAAATGCACTTTCACGGTTGCTATTTCAGATCAGTTGCATCACTGAATACTTCATAAAAAGTTCTCCAGTTTCTAACGTTGGTTAAAAAAAAAAAAAAAAAAAAAAACTCCGTTTGAATGGTAGATAAAAGGATGCTATCCTGGTGACATTTGATATAATAAAAATAGCTTCATGCGAACAGCTAATTTAAGAAAGAAAAATGTTGTGCTTTGCAGTTAATTTCAAATGCGGCGCTACTTTTGCGCTAAACAATGGTCATAGCAACAAGCCAGCTTTATAGCCAATGACAACCCGAGTTTGAAATTTGTTTCGTTAGGAAGTTTGTTCGGGCTCTTAATGATCACAGTGGTATGCAAGTAGTAGTGTGGTGACTGTCCCCGCCCCCGCTGGCTGGCCCGCAGAGCCACGCCAGCCCCAGATCCCTGCAGATCCCTGTCCTAGCCACCTCCTACTCAGGGTGTGGCTTCCACAGCTGTGTCTGCTCCACATCCTGCTGCTGCTCCTCAGCTGTTGCCTGTTGGGCTAGCTAGATCCACTTTTGCCGGAATCTAGTTGACAGCGGGCTCTCCCTTTCTATGGGCGGGGTTTCCAGCCTGACCCTATACCCTCTGTTTCCTCCCTGATTCCCTTTCATGTATATGTAATTATGTACCCGCTAGTAGTAGAAGCACTGGAGTTATCCTCGGTCTTTTCCCCCAGCCTGTAATGTTTTCGAAAACAGAAAATGTTGTTTCTGCAGCACTTAATCCGGTGCCAAGAAGCTACAAAAGGGAAACGCTAGAAGTATTTGTTGAGTGAATGACTGAATAAAAGCATATTAGAACTTCCTCGAGGGCCGGCTCAACAGCTCAGTGGATTAAAGCACCTACAAGCAGGCACAGGGGCTGGGGGGTCCAATTCCTGGGCCTGCCTTGCCGGCCCTGTCCCCGAGGGGTGCTGAGATGGCAACTGAGACTGAGCATGGTGACGCGCACCTGTAACCCCAGCTTTTGGGAGGCTGTAAACAGGCAGGTCACTACGAGTCTGATCTAGTAGTGAGACCCTGAACTTCCTGGAGATTAAGCCTCAGTGAGATGTAGAGGAGGTGCCTGTGTCTTCTGGCAGCTTCCGGGAGACAAGGGGAAACAGCAGAGGCTAAAATCCGGAAGACAAAGTCTATCAGCCTCGCAATTTTGCTGGAAGGCTCGCCCTGTTGCCTGGGACAAGCTTACGTCATTAGTGTCAGATTTATGGTAGTAATATATCGTGAAGATCCTGATCTATGAAAGAGCTTTTTCCACAGGAACTTCTCTGGTAATAGAAGTGATTTTTCTCCAGTAAAGCTTGACAAACTTAACTATGATCCAGTTAGAGAGCTGAAGCAAGCCCCAAGAGAGAGGCAGAGCCTTGTGGCAATAACTCTGCAACAGCTGTGTAGAGATGAGATTCGGATTCCAGGGTCACGGCGGGGAGTATTCAGAATGCCTGTGCTGAATGTGGGGGCTCAGGAGGACCCCCACTGCTACATTCTGCTCCAATCTGTATAATAATGAGGTCAGATGTCAGCAGGCATCTTTGATCCCAGCCCTCTGGAAACCAAGGCAGCAGCACCAGTGAAGGTCGTGCTCAGAGGACAGCAAGGAGTGTGGCAGGAAGGCGATGTCCCCAATAAAGCACATGTCGTTCTCTAGGGCAGCTGCGTTTTTCAAGGTGTGATCCTGGGAGTCTCAGGATCACATTTACTTGTGCTTATTAAAAATTTAGATCTGTGTCTGCCCAGCTCCAAACAAATCAAAGCCTACTGTTATTTGTAGGTTGACAGAACTTTCTAGAGTTCTAGGTTGTGCAGGCTAAACAATAGGAGTCTTTAGTCCCAGTTCTAGCAGCTCAGAACCCAAGATCAAGATGCTGGGTTTTGCCTAAGGCCTCTCTCCTTCGGCTGTCCTCTTGGTGCTACCTTTGTGCAGCTATACCTGTACTATCTCTGAGTCCCTTCACCCCTCCCTATAGGGACACCAGACAGATTCAGTTAGGAATTATTACAGTGGCTTTACTAACTTTTTAAAGGCCCAGCTGCAACACTGACATGCTGTGACAGGCTGTGAATTAAAGCTTCCACTATAAATTTTGAGGGGACACAACTTAGCCCATACCATCCATGTTAATTTAAGAATATTTCATGTGATTCTAAAAGCACAAATCTGAAAAGTGGTGGTTGTACTCTACCCCTCCCTTGAAGCAAAAATTATAGGTTTTTTCTATTCTTTGGCAAAACCGGGACTTTCCTGGCTCCTGCCACTATAAACTCATTAGGCCTATTGGTGAACATCACAGCCGTCCGGAACAAGGCGTGCTAGGTCCTTTTTAGCCTCATGGGATGACTCTTATCTCCTAAACTCAACTGTCTCATTAGAAGCTCAAAGAACATTCAAATAATTTAACTTGGGAGCTAAGGATTATTTACAACCACAATTTCTACTTGGCCAGGCTGAACAGACATCATTTTCAGGAAGAGACACTCCTTAATGGAGGCAGGGACCTCCGTCCACTCATTATCCAGTGTCTGCTGTACTTCTATGTACAAGGAACTGCCATGGGCACCAGCACAGCCTGGCGACCAGCTTGCTGGGCAGCCATGGCACGGAGAGCTCACTGCGTGCTGTGGCTGTGATGCTCAGTCCCATGTTGCCTGTATGAAAGTATTCAGGGATGGGGTCTTTAGGAAGTGACTGAGTATGGGATCTGCACCCTCATTGATGGATAAAGACCCTTATAAATGAGGGTTCGAGGGCGCTCATCCTTTTTAACCTACCACAGAAGAATTTCATTAATAATAGATCATCCAGAAGACAAAAAACCCAGCCTTCCCCAAGCATTGAATCTACTACCACCTTGATCTCGGGCTTCCTAGCCTTCAGAATTTTAGAAAGAATCTATTATCACTTATAAATTATCCAGCCCATGGTATTTTGTTATAGCTGCAGAAACAGACTAGGGTAGTGTACCTGTAAAATTTTGCAATTAAGGGTGATGTATTTATGCTTACATGATGGCACTGATCGCGTTACGTAATGGTGGTTGCTCACATACATATTTGTCTTTTGGACTAAGTGAAAATTCCTTGAGAAGAGGAGCAGCTGCCAGACATTGTTCAGTTTTATTTCTTTAAGGTATTGTTTAACACAAATATTTGTTCAGAAAATAAATGCTGAATTTATTTGAGAAATATGTTTAGATGTGACATTTGTCTAAAGGGGCAGGTCCTTAGTCTTTATCTTTACTGACCTCTACAGATGGATTTTTGGTGTTATTTTAAGCCTCTGCCTGTAGCAGCAAAAGAACACCTAAACATAAATAGATGCGTGAATAAAATTTAAATACGGTCTTTGGGAAATGATGATATTACCAAAACAAGCCAATAAGATGATGTCAATGGCTCAAAATTAAGTTATAAAATCATTAGTGGTTATTACTATAAGGAATTTTTGATAATTCTGAAAAAATGAAACTAAAATTAACTCGTGCTTCTATACAAAAAAGTCTCTCTGTGTCTCTCTCTCTCTCTGTCTCTCATGTGTTTGGTACAGGGTCTCACTACATAGCTCACCCTCATAGTGATCCTCCTGCTTTAAGCTTCCCCACCACTGAGGTTACAGGCGTGCACCACTGCTCCCTGACTTTGGCCAGCTCAGTGCACCCTGGGGGTGGGGCTGGTGTGGCATGTAGTGCCAGGGATGGAACTGCAGTCCCTGCACTTGCCTGAGCTTACCTAAGCAGGTGTTTGCATCCACTGAGCTATCTCGCTGGCCCAAAGCTCTTCTTTATTAAGCAAAGATTTCAATTATGATAATTCAGGATAAATAAATAAAAGTTTTTATGAGGAAATTTTATTTTCAGGGCCATCTTCAAGTAGCATATCATCACAAATCTAGCTATACAAGGCATAGTTCTGTATGGTGTCACCTTTATTCCTTCCCTTTCAATCAGTGGCCAGAAGGTTGTTTAATTAGTAAAATAATGCATCACACATGCTTTAAGAGATGATGGATGCTGGGTAGAGAAGATTGCTTTATCTTTTAAATTGTCCACTAATGTGTGTTCTGCCAGAATGGATCGAGGAAGAGGTTCTCACTGTTTTCACAGTAATAAGAACTGGAAGGAGCTAAGATTCTGTGGAGGACTAAGGTAAGAATAAGTGAGAATACTATTAAATAAAACTATGCAAGGCCGTTGTCTTGCACTGAGCTTCTGCACCTTGAAGGCCTTGACAGACAAAATCAAATCTGAATAGAATCTCTTGTCTAAGATGCCTCAGAATCATGTAACTCAGAATTCGGCGTGTTTTCCAGGAAATAGAAGATCCATAGCAACCACTCATAAGAATTTCAGTCAACCTGACCTGGTCTGATAAGAGAAGTCCCTTGGCATTAATCTATAAAAAGAAAGTAGTACAAAGCAGCCTGATTTTAAGCAGTCTAATGTTTGTCTTTGTTGTTTCCTTGTTACTGTTCGAGCTAAAATACAAAAACTGAGTTATGCAGTGCCTGGTAGATGATCCTTCTATTTTACAGTCAGCATGCTGCCCAATTAATGAATCACTATTAAAACCCAGTTAGAGCTTTAAGCTCACTTTGCTGAAATTATGTTCTTCAATTATTCTCACTCCAAGATAAATTTACACAACTTGGCATGGACAAAAGGGGACAGTAGAACAATACTGTCTCCCTTTAAAGTTGGAATGGTTGGGCCGGGAAGATAGATCAGCAGAATAAGCACTTGCCTGGTAAGTGCACGGTTCTGAGTTCAATCGCTGGTACCGCAAAAAAAAAAAAATAAATAAATAAAATTAAATAAAATAAATAAATAAATAAATAAAATAAATTAGCTGCTTGTAAGTATATGTATATTTAGGCCTGCCCAGGGAGGTGGAGGTGGGACTAGCGCAGCATGTGGTTCTGGGGATTGAACCGCAATGCTTACAGTTGCCTAAGTTACCTAAGCAATGCTTGCAGTTGCCCAAGCTTGCCTAAGCAGGCGCTTTAGACCACTGAGCCATCGTGCTGGCCCCAGTGTAATTTTCTGACTATGGAATTACACCAGCATGCCCTTACCAGGTAAGCGATTCATTTTGACAATTACATTAACTCTATTGTTGAAAGTGTATATATATATATATATATATGTATATATATATATATATATATATATTTATATATTTTTAAGAGATCAGACCTTTAATTTTTTTTTTTTTTTTCCCAGACCTTTAATTCTTTTTACTGGCTTTCTTTTATATAACCTTGACTGTCTCTAGCCTCTTATTGCCCCAATATTTTCAAACAATTGTGTTCTTTTGTTCTTTAGTTTTCCTTATCTGTTTACCTGCTTGGACTCCATGATACTGGGGTCAAGTTACTTCTTAGTTGTAGAACTGTGTTTTAGATTCTTCTTATAGTCTCCAAAAAACACAGCATAAAATATGAACATAAAAACGCTCAATAGAAATGTGTCACTTGCTCAGAATTTTTAAATATCTAGTAGCCTAAGCCACCCACATTGCTTCTGACTTCCAACTCAGCTTTTTGACTTTTTCTTAACACCACTTAAGAGTTCTGAGGTGAAGATGTGGCTGCTAAATGTATTGGCTTTCTACAACAAGTTGACCCCTCTTTTTGCCAGAAGGAAGAGCCTTCTAAATATTAACAACTCTCACCTTATCACTCAGTAGATACTTGTTAATAAGTTAGTCATGGATTGAGCTGTGTTACTGTTTGGCTCATCAAATGGGCGACATTTTGCGGCAGACAGAACCACTCAACCACCTTCACCCCATGTCTTTTTGCTGCCTGTCAGCCTTCCCTGCAACCACCAACTGAGAAGCTTCACAGTTGCCGCCCCCTACCGCTTCTCCACGATTACATCCAGTACGGTAATAGAGAGGAGTCATTCTCATGTTAGGAAATAAGGGCTCATTTTTCCCTTCCCCATAGCTGATGCTCCCAGAAGGTTGGCCCACTGCTGATCATCAGGCTGGCTAACCTGAAGCCGCAGCAGTGCTTTGTGGTATCGTCCTTCATCAGCCTCGTGTCCAAATAATTTGACTAGAATATGTACACCATTGCTCTCAAGGGGAACATAAGAAGCTTGCTTAAAAATAACCAGTCTTTTCCCATGGTGTGCTGGCTCACTCTTCATAAACGCTCTATATTAGCAAATGGTTTTTGTCTTTGTGGTGATTATAGGAAGACTGTGTTGGACATTGCTGAGGAGATACATGAAAAATTGGTAGTGTTTCCTTATCTTGTTATTTGATAGTAATTGATCTGAAAAAAAAAAATGAATAAACTGGTCTGATTATGGAAATGCTAGGCCTTTGAAATGTCAGTAGCCTTAGGGTTTGTTGCTTGACATCCGTTTTCTCCATAGCTTTGTGCTGCAGAAGCACAGAATCTTAGACAGACAAGCGACCCTACAAGCCCTTTTAATCTAGTATCTTCAGTTTCAGTTTAGGAAAGAAAGAAAGAAAAAAAAATCAAATGTAACATCTTCTATACTTTTATTTTAAAGCTTAAGAAAGGAGATAGGCTTTTAATTTTAGAAGTTAGATTTATAAACAGCTGCAGAAGCTCTCATGGCTCCATCAGTTAGCATGTGGTACTTGTATAAACAGCTGCAACGATACTATGGAGACTTCCCATATACCCAATTGCAATGTACCCTATCATTATCTTAGGTTAATATAGCACATTCATCAAAATAAAATGATATTCATGTTTTATTATTTAGCAAAATCGACCCTCTATTCAGACTTCCCTGGGTTTTGTCTGATGTCTTTTTTCTGTTCTGGGATCCCATGTTAGCTTTAATCATGTGTGCTTAGACTCCTCATGCGTGTGCCCATGACTCTGATTTCCCTTGCTCCCATGCCCACACTGAGAAAATTTGTTTAAGCCTTTTGTACAATGCCCCTTGATTGGTATTTATTTATTCTTCCCTTGTGACTGGGCTGGAGTTATGGACTGTGCAGAAGACATAAAGATGTCTTAACATTTTCATCACCTCCTATCAAGGGTCCACACTTTTCAACATGAAAATGCTAAGGTTGGCCTTGATCGCCTGGCTGTGTAGTGCTTGCTAAGTTTCTCTACTACAGTTACTCTTTTTAAAATCAGTTTTCATGCTGTACTCTTAATTTGGTTCAGAGGTTGAGTGTGTTTTTGGCTGGCTACAAAGCAAACTCAGGATGGCAGAGGCTGATTGCTTCATGTTGACCGGGAAGAGAGCACTGAGGAAGGGTGACAGCAAGAAATGCGCCTCCTGCAGTATGCGCCCCATGGCCCCCCTCCCCAACTGAGTCTTCCCTGTCCCTAGCATGATGGCTAGGAACAGCAGCGAATTAGCCCGCGGAGGAGCGGTACCTCTGGGATCCACTCATCCTGCCGGAGTCCCTTACGTCAGTGACGTCAGCATTTGAAATGGGCATCTGGTTAGCCCAAATTGGACTACCTAATTCTCTGCACGTAAAAGGCAGAAAGTTCAAGAGTCACACAGCGCGTCCATGCACCTGATTTCTCTGATAATACAATCCCTTCAAATCCTAGGGGGCTTCTGATCTATTTTCTCCTTTCGTGGCATGTGCTAGCAATCTCACTACAATTTCTTCTCATGATTGGATTCTCCAATTTATTTCTTTGACTCTTTTCTACCCTTCCCCAGTCTTACTTGTTCCAAGTAAGTGGTAAAATATTTTGAAATTATTAATCATAGAAGGGAAAGCCACGTTCTTAATTTGATCTTGCCTTAATATTGGTTTCTTTCAGGTTTTTTTTTTTTTTTTTTTCTTTTGATTCCAAGGTTATCTCAGTTTTAAATTTTCACTTGGGCTATAGAAAAATTATCATCCCAATGTTAACCACATTTCTATAAAGTGGTCAGTTTTTGCCTAAATACTTCTTACCTGTACAACCGTGCCAAATTCAGCCAAGATTATGAAAACATGTTTGTGCACTACTTTTTTTTCCCAATCACTGCCTCTGGAAGATCCAGATTGGTAGGCATAGGTTTATTTTTTAAGTTACTACATTTTTTCCAAGTGTTTTGCCACAATATAATATTGGTCACTTCCTGGCATTTCCTATGGGTTTCCTTGCTAATACCACATACTTTGTTTCTACTACAAGAGTACTCAGGGCTCAGGCTACTGATTTCTGTATTAGGCAGGGCCATTATTACTCCTGTCGATTCTCAACAATGATCACAAAACACAAATTTCAGTGACCTGATCTTGACTTGTTCCAACTTGGGCCCCCAGGAGGAACTATCCTGTGTACTTATTTAGAGCACTAGAATGGTCTATACATCTACCTTTGTAACTGAGTAACAGGATCATCCTGGACATCAATACTCAGCAAACATACGGAAGGCAAAACCTCACTGTTTCTGCTTGTGCTTTACTTGCTAAACCTCAGTTATGTGGTTTTAGTTAACAGCAAATCAGGAAAGGAATATTCTGACTCTGAATGTCTATGCTCAAGAGGAAAAAGAAATAGGTTTAGTTAGCAGAGAGCATTGATTTTTTTTTTTTCTGTAGTCTCCTAGAAGTTTTGTCATCTCACCAATAGAATCGAGGCTGCTGATAACACGCCTCTTAGAGTGCTATGTGAGAGTGCCACACTTAGGGTAAAGAATGTTGTGAAGTCTTGGTACATCTTTTTCATACTTAAAAGATGTGGAGTAGCCTACCTGTTCTTTACTTTGTCCCCCTCCCTGTTTTCTCTTCTCCTCTGTTCCTCATAAACAATTTCAGCCACACCTTTCACATTAATAAAGTTAGTACTTAGTCTTTTACCGTGTGTCATATCAGCAATGCATTACATGGTAACTGATTATAAAGTGATGTTTACAGTTGATTTTGCTTTTCATTCTTTGTTCCTAAATTCTTTTCAATTTCCGTCAAAGTGCGTAGGCTTCATGCTCTCGTTGCACTTTGCAGATTCATGACCACTGAAGTTGAAGAAATCCTTATTTTGTTTCAGTTTCTTGACCTTTTATTCTCATCAAAAATAAGAGTCCTAGAAGAAAAACTGTAATTGAATTCACCAATGCCCTTATTAATTTATATGCCCAAGCTGATAGTAGTGATCATACCCAGATCACCCAGATATGTCAGGTATCTGCCAGCAACAGGCTGAAGCAATCACTATCTTCTCCCATGTAGGTACCGACACGTCAAGCTCTTTCAAAATAATACATCATGATAATCTATGCTTTTAAAAATACTAAATGCTTCCTAATAAAGATACAGAAACACTGCAAAGCCCCAAACTTCAACCTAATTGTCACACAACTGAAAGCCTGGGATCCCTCAACAGCTGGAAGCTGCTGCCATGGAAACCTTAATGTTCCATCATCTAAGAGATTAAAAATTGAGGCTATTAATGGACCCGACAGTAGTTTGCTAGTTTGCATGTTTCATTAGGAAAAGATGCCATTATTCTAGAGCTCAGGGGAATTGAATTTTTGAGTGATTTTTTTTTATCCCCTGTTAAAATGGGCTAGGCATAATTTGAATGATATAACAGAAGAAAGAAAACAACTAAAGTGGAATTAGGACATTTGGACAAATCAATTCTGCTTTTTCTCCCTTCTCTTGATGAATAATTGAATGGCGACAGTCCGGATTGGAGCACACGTAGGCAGTGGGGAAGAAGCCAGTGTCGTACTCCACTCAGTTCCAGCTCAGGTCTTTGTGAAATGTTCCCCAGCCCAGGAGGGCTGCTGAAGGGGCCAAGCAGCAAACAACAGAACGTAGGTGCAGCGGCACTAGAACAGCTGGAGGGCACAATCTACTATTAGCATGGCTTATAAAACAAACTCAAGGAGTCTCAACCATCATTCAGTAAAAATGGGAGGCAACAGAACGAAAAGGGAAATACCAAGTGACAGTCCATGCATTTAGGATCAGTATTCATGTTAAACGTTGGTTCTACTGACTTATAATGTGAAGTGATTTGCAGTTGCGAATCAGAGCCAAAATTAAATAATATGACCATCGTGCTGATTCAGAGCTCAAGCCATGAAATTAGACTGTCTGGATTTGACTCATGATTTTATTATCTGCTAAGTATATGAGCTAGCCACTTACCCCCTCTCCTTGTCTATTTGTAAATCTGTAACACAGGAATGATAATAATAGACTCGTAGACTGTTACAAAAAGTAGGTAAATAAATAAACCATGCAAGGTACTTGAAATATGTTTGGCATTCACAATGTGCTTACTCGAGACTTAGTTATTGAAAATAGAGCATTGATTACTTGAAAGAATTAGTCAACAAACCAGCCTATCTTTTCATATTTATGTTAGTGAAATAGGCTTACTTCTTGCTGGTTTGGAAAAGCATTGTTATAAATTATCCTATTAGGCCATATGGAACATCACATCTCTCAATTGGCTCCTAAAATTGTAATGCAGTTTTAATCCCTATCTCTTGACACAAGAATCTTCATGGGTTTCTACTGCATTATGAGGTCCTTAGTGAAATGTTGTAAAGACAAATGCAAATATTACAGATATTTCTTTCCTAAAAAAAGGACAAAATTTTTGGTTCAATTTCTCCTTAAGGGCTGCGTTTGGTTTGGATGGACCATTAAGGATCTATTTAGTGTGTTACAACATTAATCCATGAAATGATGCCTGAAGGTTACTGCAGCCCCTGAGAATGACTGTCCTGCTCCCAGAAGCCTCTCCTCAGAGAATCGGAGTCTCTGAGTCGGGCATGTTATATCATCCTGCAGAAATAAGTCAGCAGAGAAAGGGAAACTGTCTACAGTTTGGAGACACCCAGGCTCTTCTGTAAATGGCAGCCTTGGGGATCTGAATATGAACTTTGTTATATTTCCCAAGAAAACAATATCTAAGTGATTACTGATGTCTTCTTCTAACACTCTGAAATTTTGTTAAAAGGAGCCTATCGGAAATAGAATTGATTTGTCCACTAAAGGATGATATTAGCTTTGTGTGTTTGAAATCTTTACAATCATAGAATCCTCACACAGGAGCAAATGGACTAAAAAACACAGTTGCCTTCTAATTTCCTTGGTGATGCAGCTAGGTACAAGTTAAGTGACACTACATAGAAGATTTCCCCAGCTCTATACTAAAAATAAGAAATAGAGGCTGAGAGAGGTTGCAAGTGGCAGGAGTTTGGTGAAAATAATAGCTGGCATTCTCTGAGGGGCACACCACCATAAGTAGCCGTAGCACGCAATGCACAGACTGCTTTATATATGTGAACTTTCTGAATATCCACTGTAGTTCAGTAAAGCAGGAATCACAATTTCTACTTCTCAGATGAAATTGGGGCTTTTAGAAATTGAATAAATTTCTGAATTTATTCAGATTCTGAATCTGGATAAATTACTCAGAGTTATGCAGTTGGCAGTTATTCCAGGGTTTTCACTGAAATGACTGATAACAGAGAATTTCAACCATGGACCCTGTTGTTTTTGACTCTCCATGACCTACCTATCCATATAGTCACTTTTCTCTTAACATTCCAGATTTGCTTTCCTTTCTTCTTTCTCTCTAAAACTTGATCTTTTGTAAAAGGTCCTACTCTCACCATTCTTTCCTATCTTGTGTTCACTTGTAGAAAATTCAAGCTTGGTTCTTTCCTGTCTACATTCCGCTTCTACTTGGGCAGCCTTCCTCACCTCCCATACAGCCCACCCTGTTGATCCTTCTGCAGTATGTCTGCATTGCATGCCTACATTGTTCCCATTTTTCTGTCTCTCCACTGCCGCCACTGCCCAAACCACTCTCCTGCCCAAACTGCTGCCATAATTTGAATCAATCTCTCTACTTCCACACCTGACCCCTGAATTATGGACACTGTCAAAATGGTTTGCAAGCAGTTATTCAGCTCATGACATTCATGTGCCTGAAGCTCTAGTTAGCCACTGAATGTGGAACGAATCCCAAGTTTCATCATAATCAAGCCCCTTTCTACTTTGCAACTTCAGCTCAAATCCTCCTCTCCATTTGCCTTAGTTCCACTGGCATGGCTTTCCCTCAACAGTGAGCTTGCTTCTGCCTCAGAGATTTTGTAACTGCTATTTCCTCCAACAGATGCTTTGCTCAGCCTACCCCTACTTAGCTCCTTCTTCTCATACAAAGTTCACCTCAGATCTCTCATCTTCCAAGAACCCTTCCTTGGATACTCAATATGAAAGGCTTCTTATGGAGAAGCAGAGAAATAAGGTAGTGATTGAATACAGGCCAGCTTTTTGCTCCTATTCTCATGTTCTGCCGTTCCTTCATAGCTCCATTTTAAAAAGGAAATTAAACTATGGGAAGTTGGCCAAAATCTTTCAAAATTTCTCTTTGGACAAAAATTATAAAATCCCAACTTTAATGGGCCAACCCAGAAGGAGTCCAGTGGGTTCACTTTGACAGGGCTCAGAAGAAAGAGCTGAACACAGCAGCCAGAAGCAAGCCAGGCCAAGCAGGTCGAGTTCAAGTTTGGTAGCTCTAGAAATGTTGAATTCGGGCATACTGCTAGGCCCCGTGGAGCCTAGACTGAGGCCCAGAAGTGCAGCAATATCCTCGCGGCACAGAGGAGGCAGAAGAATGAAGGACAGTGCAAAACGGAAGCCAATATCTCAATCAATAGAGAAGGCAAAATTGTGGGACACACACAAAGCAAGAACCTCTGACGTAGCAGACATACCTAAAGAGCAGACTCTTCACAGAGAGGCTTTCATTGTAGTGATGCAGGTACCTACTATGAAACTTTCCCCCAAAAAGGTATTGCAGAAATCAAAAAGAACAGATTTTGTCATTTTCTGGAACAGAAAATGACAAAAGAAGAAGCAAAATGCATTCTCAGGCCCTAACCTCACACAAAACTAACTTGGGAGAAAATAGCATAGAATGAATTGGAAGCCACACACCTGAAATCTCTGAAATAATAGCAATTGAAGTAAAGAAATAGTTGCAGAAGGGTATAGAGGAAATCACATAAAAAATATTCTCCTGGGTTAAAAACAAAATAACTACAATGAAAGAATTACTAAGTATTTCTAAAGAAGATACTGATTTTTTTAAGAAGAGAATAGAAAAATGATGGAAACCTTGAATCAGCAATATAGGAAACAAATACAATGCATGAGGCAGATTTGAAAAGATATGGGAAATTAAAAGCTCCATCACAATTTGATATAACTATTTGAATGAAACTGAAGATAAACTTTCAGACCTTAAAGACGCCATTACATCTAATGAAAAGTTAAGGAAAAATTTCTTAAAAACAACTAGGATCCAGGAAAAAATGATTCAACAGCTGTAAGATGATGCAAAGATAACATAAGACTAACATTGGCATCAGTGAAAAAGGCACCAACAGAAATGATAAAAAAAGAATATGAGCAGAAGTACCAGCAGAAAACTTCTCAAACATTGGGAAGCAATCTGATATTCAGGTAACTGAGCCATATAGAACTTGAAATAATATCAACCCAATTAACACTACAACCAAATATATAATAATCAAGATTCCAGAAATTCAGTACAGGAATACTATACTAAAAGCTGCTAGAGAAAGTAAACAAATTACATTTAAAGGAAACCCATTAGAATACTAGCAGATTTTTCTTCACAGACCATCAAATGAAAAACAACATAGAGTGAAGTATTTAATCTTAAAGAAGAAAACAAATTCCAACCAAAGCCAATACACACTGTAAAACTCCCAGGTTTAATGGAGAAGTCAAATATTTACACAACGAAGAACAAATAAAGAAATTTATGCTGACCAAACCAAACCTACACAGAGTAATGAAAGATATTCTAGGAAGGGATCAAAATGGCCACAATTCCAAGAATGACAATGGAAAGAATCCACCAAATAGAGCAAACAATTAAACACAGGAGAAAAGTAAGGAACCAACAGCAAGCAAGTAACCTGATGAAAATAAGTCAATACATATCATTTACGACCACCAACATAAATGGACTCAGTTGTTCACCAGTTAAAGGAAATAGATTGGCAGAGTAGGTTAAGAAACAAAATTCAACAATATGCTGCATACAAGAGAAATATTTAACCCATATAAAAAATCATACGCTGAAAGTCAAAAGATAGAAAACAATAGTACATGATCCAGGACCTGAGAAAAAGGCAGGGATAACTATCCTGTTCACAGAAAATCTGAACTTCAAACCAAGAATGATCAAATGAGGTCGAGAAGATCTTTACACACTGGTTATGGGAAAAATTCAAGAGGAAGAGATAACAGTCATAAATATGTATGCATCAAATATGGGAGCACCCAACTATATAAGATAAATTTAATGCATATGAAAAACCTAATAAGCAATGCCACAATTTTAACAGAGGACCTTAAAGCCCTCTCACCTTAAAACAGATAGATAAAGCAGACAAAAAATTAACAAAGAGGTAACAGAAATGACCTAAAACTTGAACAAATGGATGTAGTGGACATATACAGAATGTTCTGTCCAACCACATGAAAATAAACATTTTTTTTTCAGGCACACAAAGAGATTCTCTAAAATAGACCACACACTAGTCTACAAGTCAATGCTTAAGTGTATGCAAGAAAATGAAATTATCCCATGTGTATCATCTGACCACAGTGCGATGTAACTGAAAATTAACAACAAAAGAAACCACAAAACCCCCATAAATATAGGGAAATTAAATAACGGCTTCCTCAACAACCAATGGGTCACACATGAAATTTAACAAGAAATTAAATAATATTTAGAATGCAATGAAAATTCAACCACAACTTATCAGAATTTGTGCAATGAAAGAGTGCCATGAAAGCAGCTCTTGGAGGGAAATTTATAGTGGTAAATTCAACATAAGGAAAACAATGATAATAAGTGAGTATCCTAATACAGCACCTCAAGCTTCTAGAAAAATAAGAGCAAGTCAAGCTCAAAATCCAAAGCCAGGAGGAAATTATAAATATTAAAGCAAAAATCAATGCAATTCAGACAAATAAAAAAACCACAAAGAATTTATTAATTCAAAAGCTGGTTCTCTGAATGATTAAATAAAATTAATAAAGCCCTAGCCAAGCTCCTCAAAAAGAGGAAAGGAAAAACTCAAATTCAAGCAATAAGGAATGAAAAGGGCAAAATTATTGCAGATCCTTTGGAAATTCAGAAGATCATCAGTAGCTGTTTCAAAAATCATTACTATCATGTATTTATTCACTTCTTGTATTTTTCCTTCTGAATTAATTTCAGGTATTCATTTTTGGATTGTGTCCTTACATTTTGTTGCTTTAATGTTTTATTAGTTCCTTATATATTTTAGACAGGAGACCTTTGTCTGAGTGCTTATTAGTTAAGGTATTTTTCCAAATTTGTGGGTTGTCTTTTCACGCTACTGGAATTCCTTTTGAAGTGCAGGATCTTCTCAATAAGAGCAGGTCCCTGTGGTTTATTATTTGAAGCGTTTCCCATGCAGTTTGATTTTTGTTCATAAAATGCTTGTCTGCCCCTCTGTTTTCAAGATGCTCCATATCACTGGCCATTCGGGAAATACAAATTAAAACAACACTAAGATATCATCTCACCCCAGAAAATGTAGCTATCATAAAATAACCAACCGATGACAAATGCTGGAGAGGCTGCAGGGAAAAAGGAATCCTTTTCCACTGTTATAGGGAATGTGAAATGGTATAGCCATTATGGAGATCATTGTGGAGACTGCTGAAAAAAAAAAAAAAAAGTACTGGAAATCCCATTCAATCCAGCTATCCCCCTTCCGGAAATTTTTCCAAAAGAACAGAAAACATCACAACATAATGATATATATGTGCACCCATATTTGTAGTAGCACAACTTGTGATAGTGAAATCTTAGAAACAACAAAAATGCCCTTCACATGAGTAATGGATGAAAGAGAAGCAGAATATTTATACAATGGAGTATTATTCAGCTATAAATGAAAACAGACTCAAAGAATTTGTAGCTAAGTGGATGCAATTTGAGGATATATTCATAAGTGAAATAAACCAGACCCATATAGGTAAATATTGTATTGTTTCCCTAGTGTGAAAACTCAAAAGAATAAATAAAAACTGCTATGTATAACAGATTGCTCAGTGGAAAGAAACAGAGCATAAGGATTTAACAACAAAGAGAGAGCAAGGAGAAAAGTCAGCAAATAAGGTAGGGGCAAAAACATACATTTATACTTACAAGATGGAAATGCAGTAGTCCTAACAATTCCCGCTGAGGTTGTGAAAATAGGAGTTCATGGGCACAACTCTCACCATGACTAGCTCTGTACGTTAACATCTGTGAACTAAACAACTACATTGAGGACAGCAATGTGTAATACTAACATCATGCTTGAAATACCTGTCATATTGGTCTTTTAAATGTGTATTATTTCTAATGTCATATCAATGATCATATACTCTCTTTAAAGTATTTTTTTTTAAAATGGTAATAAAAGAAAATGAGAGACAAAAGCAAAAATTTAAGAACTCGTGAAAGCATGTAGTAATATTGAATCATATTTCCCATCTTACATAACTATATCTGTTAATCTGAGCAACAGATTTGTTGATTAAAATAGATAATATATCATAAAAAATCATTATTCTCATGAAATCAAAGACACAGAAAAACGGATAGATTTCCCAGATAGGTACAAATTGCCAAAACTGAAACAAGAAGATATAGAAACTCTGAATAACATAATATTGCCAATGAAATTGAAAATGTAATAAAAAATTTAAAATCTCAGGTCCGGATGGATTCACAGTTGAATTGTACGGGAAATTTAAAGAAGATTTAATCCCAATAGTCCTAAAACTCTTCAACTAAACTGAAAAGGAAACAACACTCCCAAAGTCATTCCTGGAGGCAAATTTTGTACTGACATCAAAACTGGAAAAAGATTCAACCAGAAAACATAATTGTAGGCTAATCTCCCTCTTGAACCTAGATTTAAGAATCCTAAATAAAATATCAGCAAACTTGGTCAGCCAGATAGTTCAGTGGACTACAGTGCGTGCTTAGCAAAATGCAGTGGCCAGTGTTTAATCCCCAGTGAGCCATGCCAGTCTCCCCCACTGGGGTACACTGAAACATCGATTGAGACTGTGCAATGTGGTGCACATCTGCGATCCTGGTGCTTGGTAGGCTAACAGGAGGATCACTATGAGTCTGATTTGTGCAGTGAGACCCTGTAGACCCTGAAGACCCTGTACCAAATACGTAAAAGAAAATCCAGCAAATAGAATACAACAAATCATGAAGAAGTTTATACACCATGACCAGGTAGGATTCATTCCAGGGATGCAAGGATAGTTCAACATATGCAAATCTATGAATGTAATACACTATATTAACAAAGCAAAAACAAACAAAAAACCCAACAGGATCATCTCAATAGATGGAGAAAAGACTTTTGACGAAGTCCAACAGTCAGTCTTGATCAAAGCCCTACAGAAAATTGTAATAAGTGGCCTATACCTCAAGCAATAAAAGCCACCGATGACAAACCAACAGGCAACATAATTCTAAACAGGAAAATTGAAAGTTTTTACTCTGAGAGTCAGCCAAATAGCTTAGTGGATTAAAGCACCTGCAAGTAGGTGCAGGGGCCAGGGGTTCAATCCCTGGGCCTGCCATGACAGCCTTGCCCCTGGAGCATGCTGAGATGGCAATTGAGACCAGGCATGGTGGCACATACCTGTAATCCCAGATCTTGGGAGGCTATAAACAGATGGATCACTATGAGTCTGATCTAGCAGTGAGGCCCTGAAAACCCTGTAGACACTTCCCTAAAAATATACAAAAAGAAAGCTTTTATTCTCAAATCAGTTACAAGACAAGGATGTCCTCTATCATCACTTCAGTTCAATATAGTTTCACAATCATTAGTTAGAACCACTAGTCAAGAGAGAGAAATAAAAGAAATAACAATAGGTAAAGAAGTTAGACTATCATTATTTGTAGGTGACATAATACTGTACTTGAAAGACCCAAAAAATTCCACCAAGAAGCTCCTAGAAGTAATGAACAAGTTCAGTAGCATAGAAGGATACGAAGCCAGTTCTCAAAAGTCAGTAGCATTCCTCTACACAGAAGACAAACATGCTGAGAGAGAAATGGTAGAAACAATACTCTTCATAATAGCACCCAAAAAATGAAATATATAAGAATTAACGTCACAGAGGGAGGCAAAGAAAATTACAACCCTCTAAAAAAACAGAAAGAATAGGATTTCATAAAATGAAAAGATATTCCTTGCTCTGGGAGAGGAAGAACCAACATTGTGAAAATGGCCATACTGCCAAAATTATTATAAAGAATGAATGCAAGCCCTATCTAAGTAATATAAGTGTACCTCATAGATCTAGAGAAATCATTCTTAAAATTTATTTGGACCCAGAAAAAAACCTAGAATAACAAAAGCAATCCTAGACAACAAAGGCAAGGCAGAAAGCATTACAATCCCTAATTCAGGTAGTACTACAAAGCTACTGTGATAAAATCAGCATAATATGGGCAAAAAAAAAACAAAAAAAAGACCTGAACATAAATGGAATAGATTAGAAGATATGGGTATAGCTACAAACACACTTAGCCATCATCTCTTTGACGAAGAGGCCAAATACATTCACTGGAAGAAAAGACAGCCTCTTTAACAAATGATGCTGAGAAAACTGGCTCTCCACATGCCAGAAACTAAAATTAAACCTGGGTCTATTACCATGCACTAAAACCAAAGTCAAAATGAATGAAATATCTAAATATTAAAACAGAAACACTAAATTTGCTGGAAGAAAACTTAGGTAGAAATCTTAAAGATGTAGGGGTAGGCAGACAGTTCATGAACAAAAACCAAAATGCAAGGGAAATTCTTCAAACAACTAGGATCTCATCTTATTGAGAAGTTTCTGCATGTCAAAAGCAATCACCAACAGAGTGAAAAGCCAACCTAAAAATTTGGAAAATATCTTAATCAATAATCACTCAGAATCAATAATCACTGAGTCTAGAATATATAAAGAAATATAAAAAATTAGGCTTCCAAAATTTAAAGACTCAATCCAAAAAATGAGTATCTGAGATTAATACACACTTCTCAGAAGAAGAAATACAAGTGGCAAAAAAAAAAAAAAAAAAAAAAAAAAAAAAAAAAAAAAAAAAAAAAAAAAAAAAAAAAAAAAAAAAAAAAAAAAAAAAAAAAAAAAAAAAAAAAAAAAAAAAAAAAAAAAAAAAAAAAAAAAAAAAAAAAAAAAAAAAAAAAACATGAAAAAAGTGTTACACAGCACTGGCCATTGAGAAATATAAAAACAACATTGAGATCCCATCTCAGCCTAGAAAGAATGGCTTTCATAAAGAAATCAACTAATAACAAATGCCAGGGAGGCTATGGCAAAAAGAGGAAGTCTTCTTCACTGTTGGTAGGAATGTAAACTGGTATAACCACTTTGGAACTCAGTGTAGTGCCTCCTCAAAAAACTAGGAAATGGAAATCCCATTCAATCCAGCAATTTCTCTTCTGGGTATTTTCCCAAAAGAACTGGAAATATCATACCACAGTGATCTATGTGCATCCATATTTATAGCAGCACAGTTTGGCATAGGCAAATCTTGGAGAAAACAAAATGCCCATCACTAGAGAAATGAATAAAAAAAAAAAGATGTGAAGATGTGGTATATTTACACAGCTATATAGAAAGACAAACTCAAAGACTGTGTAGCTAAGTGGATGCAAGTAGAGGCTATACTCATAAGTGAAATAAGTCAGACCCATATATGTAAGTATCATATTGTCTCCAGAGTGTAAGAACCAGAAAAAAGAAATAAAATCTGAAAGGTATCCTAGGCCTAGTAAAACAGAGAGAAACTGAATTTAAGGATTAAACAACAAAGATGAGAGACATGAGAAGAAATAGGAAAAAGGAAAGGGAGGAAAAATAAACAAATATATACATACAGGATGGCTGAGATTACTGTGCTAATAATTTACATAAGTTGTTTGGAAATAGCAGGGAATGTGTAGAATTTTCACCTTTACTGAATCTGTATACTGATAGCTGCTTAAATCTAAGCAATGGCATTGAGCACAGCAATGTATAATAGAAAAGCCATGCTTGAATACCTCTCATCTTGGTCTTTGAAATATGTACCATTTGTAATATCTTATCTGTTAGTATTATACTCTCATTAAAATACATTTTTTAAAAAGTAGAAAAACACAACCGAAGAGAAGAAAAAAATAAGGTTTCTTGAAAGTGAGCAATAACATTGAGTTATTTGTGCAATCTTACATAACTATCACTGATAATCTGAGCATCAGATTTGATGGTAAAAATAGGTAAAATAGTAACCATTGTTAATTTACTATTCTTGTTTGGAAAATCTGTAATATATGTATGGTTGAATCTTACTCTATTTCTGCTTTTGTTTTGACTCTTCAAAATGAAATAAAATAAAATTTAAAGAAAGAAACTACAAAATCCCAATGGCATAAAGGGAAGAATTTCTTTCTGTGACTTTTTGGCATTACGGCCAATATGATGGCTCTTCCCGGGTGCCTGAGGTGAGCCTCATTCTCTGCTGGATCCTTATTGTACTGGCTGCGGGAAGAACTAGGGGCAGCTGTACAAACACGAATAAATATCTGCCCGACACTGCATGGAGGAGAAACGTCATGCTCCACTGGTACATCTGCATGTTGTATCCTCACAAAGTCAACTTTTATGTCCAAATGACCAATTGTGTGCCTCAGGTTTATGTATGCATGGTCAAAAATAAACATTACCTTTTACTGAAGGTCTGCTCTGCCTGCCGGGTGATATTACTTATATTATTCCTATGGTTCAGTGAAGTGGAAAAACATGTAAGTTCCATCTGAGTGATGTCAGAGCCTGTATTTTATTCTAGAACATTGTGTTGCCTTTCAAATAATGCAAGTACTCGGAGCTGCCCTTAAGCATAATTTGCAGTTACTGCTTTCCATCTCTCCATTCCATCATTTTGCTTGGTCTCAGACACGCTGACATAACTCTTTCAAGGCCTCTGTCTGCTTCTGAGCCAATCAATATGTAAATCTTGTAAACAAATGTATCATGTGTCCTACCCTTAAACTGGCTTAAGAGAAAAGAAGCGGTTTGTTTTTATCTTGTTAGATAAATAGAATTTAAGTATACTAAAGGGGAATAAAAAAGAATGGGGGAGATTTTATAGGTCTCACCATGAAGTACTTCAAATGGCATCACATAAATGCTTAGCTCCCTTGGGCCAGTGCCTTTCCAGCTCTTCGACACACCTTTGAATCCTCTTACATCCATATACATGTAATCCTGAGTCTCCTGTGAAACATCAACCCATGGAAGAATTCATCCTGCTACTTAGTTTCATTTACACGGACTCTGACTTACAGAATTAGTCACTTCCAACCTAGTACCAAGAAGGAATTTTGTAGTGGTCATGAATGATGCATGTTTTGTTCATGTAGTAGCTGCTAAACATATGAAAGATCATTCTTCTCACTGATGTCACAGCTCTTTTGAGTACAAAGCTGTGTTTAAGAACTATGGAGAGTCATGACTATTTTTTCTTTCCAGACTACAAAACAAAGCTCTACTGCAGGATCACTGATCATATTTCCAAAATGTTTTCTGTTCTGGGGAACAATAATTATTAGTCATTATCATTTTTGTCATGGATGTTATCTCTACTTGCTCTGGTTTTACATCTTTATTCATCAGTTGTGGGCATTTAGGCTGTTTCTAAGACCTTGTAATTATAAATCGTGCTCCTATAGACATGGGTGCACATATGTTGCTGCCATACAATGTTTTTATTTCTTTCTGGGAAGACATTGACAATGGGAATGGCTGGGTCGAATGAGAATCCCAATTTTAGTTTTTGAGGAATCTCCACTCTGATTTCCAGAGGGTTGTACCAGCCTACACTCCCACCAAGAGTGGAAAAAGTTCATTTCCCCCCACAACAACCTGCCAGTATTTATTATTGGTTGATTTCTTGGTTATAGCCATTCTTTCTGGGAGTAAGATGGAAACTCAGTACTGTCTTAATTTGTATCTTTTGAATGATGTATAATGTTGAACATTTTTGCATATATTCATTTGCTGTTTATATTTCTTCATTTGAGAATGTGTATTTATCTAAGATGCCAACTTTTGGATTAGGTCTCAAAATTCAGGAGGGCTGATATGTTTGGGTTCTTTACATGTTCTCAATAACTCTTTGAGGAACATCCAAGAAAAATGTCTTTTTCTACATTGTGGGTCATCTCTTCCCTCTGCTGGTGATTTTTCTTGCTGTGCAAAAGCTTTTAAATAAGATGAGATCCCAGCTGTTGATTCTTTGTCATAATTCCTGTGAAACTGGAGTTTTATTCATGAAGTCTTTGATTGTACCAATACCTTCAAGAGTGTTACCTATTCTATGTTCTATTAGATTTAATGTTTCTGTTTTAATATTTAGGTGTTTAATCTATTTTGAAAGATTGGACATCTAAATGTTATTGGTGAAAGAAATGGATCTAATTTTAATCTCTGGCATGTGGGAAGCCAGTTTTTCAAGTGACAATTACTCAAGAGGCTATCTTTCTTCCAGTAAATGTTTTAGGTCCATCTGTCAAAGATACTGGCTGAGTACATCTGGAGTTGTTTCTGCATCTTTTAATCTCTTCCATTGATATTTGTATCTGCTTTTTTTTTCTAAACCACACTGCTTTTATCCGAGTAACTTTGTAGTATAACTTCAAGTCAGTAATTAAAATGCCCTCTGCCCTGCCTTTGTTGCCCAAAATTACCTTTGCTATTCTAGGTCTCTTTTGCTTTCAAATGCATTTCAGGACTGTGTTTTCTAATTCTGTAAGATACACTATATTGGAATTTTGATAAGAGCTTCATGAAGTCTGTACAACAGCTTTGGAGGGATGGCTGTTCTCATTATATTGGTTCTTCCTACACTACAGCAACAGATATCTTTCCATTTTCCAATATCTGCTTCAATCTCCTTTTTCAGAGTACTATGGTTTTCAACATAATGTTCCTCTATATCCTTTATTAGATTGATACTTAGGTATTTCATTTTCTTGGATACTATTTGGAAACATGTTGTTTCCCTAATTTCTTTCTCAGTGAGTTCGTTATTTGTGCATTGATTTTTGACTATTGACTATGTATCCAGCTAAGCTACTGAACTTGCTTATTAAATCTAGCAGGTTTTTTAGTGGAGATTTTTCATCTTTCAAGTAGTGTCATGTCAACTGCAAATAATGATAATTTAAGTTTTTCTCTTCCTACCATTATTCCTTTCTTTCTCTTGTCTAATTGCTCTGACTAAGGTGTCCAGACTATGTTGAATAGAAAAGGAGACAGTGGACATCTTTTGTCTTGCTCCTGATTTTAGTGTGAAAGTTTCAGTTGTGTTCCACTTAACATAATTTTGGCTGTTGGTTTGTCATACATGGTCTTTACCAGATTGAAAGAAAGACCATCTATTCCAATTTTCTGTAGCGCTTTTATAATGAATGAGCACTGGGCTTTGTTAAAAGCTGTTTCTGCATCTATTGAGATGATCACATGATTTTTGTCCTTGGCTCTGTCAGTATGGTGTATTACATTTATTGATGTAATCTGAACTTTCCCTACATCCCTGGGATGAATCCCACTTGGTCATGGTGTTTAATCTTCTTGAGGATTTGATACTTTGTTTGATAGTATATCGTTGAGGATTTTTGTGTTTGTTTTCATTAGGGAGATTGGCTTGTAGCTCTCTCTCCTTGTTGGGTCTTTTTCTGGTTTTGGTATCAGGGTAATGTTTATTTTCTGGAATGAATTTAGGAATATTGTTTCCCTTTCAATTTCATTAAAAGTTTGAGAAGTAATGGTGTTAGGACTTCTACAAATTTCTCGTAGAATTCAGCAGTGCATCCATCAGGGCCTGGGTTTTTCTTTGTTGGTATCTCTTAATTGCATCTTCCATTTCATTGACTGACAGTGATTTATTTCATATCTTTTTCATTCAGTTTTGGTGATTCATATGTATTTAGAAACCCGTTCCTTTATTTTTTCTATCTTATTAGAATCTATTTGTGAAAAATAGGTGTAGATGATATTCTGGATTTCTGCAGAGTCCATTGTGATTTCTTCTTATTGCTACATGCATGGGTACAAGTCATCTTTTTCCTCTTTCTTTAAAAAAAATAAAGGTGGATAAAAGTTTGTCAACTTTAATCTTTCAAAGAACAAACTCTTCGATTTGTATTACTTTCTTAGTCTCCAATGCATTAGTTTCTGTGCTGGTCTTTATAATTTTCTCCCTCATATGCACCTTCAGCTTAGAATGCTCTTCTTTTTCTGGAAGTTTACAAGCAGGAGAGGAAGGAGCAATTCTGCTCAGATTCCAACACAGTAGAAGGTGGATGTTGCTCTAGTCTCTGAGGCCACAGATAGGTAGTAAGGGGCTCTGTGGTAGGGTATCTTCGTGGCCTGCTCAATCTTGGCCAAAGGGGTGCTCTCTGGCAGGACAAGCTCTGGTCACAGTGGTTTTAACACTGACAACATCCTTAGGAGCAGTGACACCATCCAAAGGCACTGAGCTCCCTGGTCTCCAG
>PVJA010025496.1:0-30716 GCA_004027025.1 Myocastor coypus
ACACCACCATGCCCAGTCTAATTCACCATCTCAGAGCGCTCCAGGCATGGCACAAGCATGACATGCCAAGGACTGAACCCTTGCCCTGTGCCCTGCTAAAGCAGGCGCTTTAGTCCACTCACTTATCTGGCTGGCCCAACAGGTAAAAATTATTATTATTATTATTTTTTCCTTCCTGCTTCAGGTTTATTTGTACAAAGAGCACAGGAGGACACCAGCCCCTGACAGATGGCACCCAGGGGTCACACCAGTAACCTCTGCCCACAATTGGCTTAGGTGATTTGGTTCTCTGTTTTTACATCAGCAGATAAAGATGCTTTTACTGTGGATAAGTAAGATATATTTTGGTGGTATAAACAGGGGCCTAGGCACCTTTGGGAGCCTGGGCTGGAGCAGAAGCTGGAGCAGCTGGAGCCTGGTCCTTAGCTGCAGCCTTGGCCTTTGGCTGGGAAGGCCTGTGACCCTTGGCAATGCGGGCTTGGATATGCTTCCCAAGCTTGGAGTGAACAATATAGGCAAGTTGAGCGAGCCTGCGGTTTACTCCCTTTGGGATAATCTTGGGCTTGACCTCCTTGGGCTTGACAAGGGCTTTGATAGCCTCAGCATGTGCATTCATGGCCTTGGCATTGTTTGCTTGCATCTTCTTGAAGCCCTTCTTGTTGTGCTTCTTGGCAAAATGCATGTTCTGAAGGAACTTGGGATCTACCTCCTTCAGAGACTCATATCTTTGTGACCAAGGTTTCTTGATGCCATTTCTGTGCCATTTTCGGGACTGGTTGTGCGTGGTGTGGTTCTTGGACTTGGCCATAACTGCACTGTAAACTACGACTACCAACCCCCTGGAACTGGAAGAAGAAAAGAAAGCCTCCAACAGGTAAAAATTCTTAGGCAAAAGGTTTACTTATTTATTATGGACTACGTAACCTGTTCTGCTTTCACATGATTTTGAAATACTACTCTGATAATTAAGTAATACAACATTAAGTTTAAAAGCTATTACTGATATAAACTTTCAGCTGATTTAAAGAAATTTATCAGTAAACTTTCAAGCTTTCATTAGACTTTTTTTATTAGACTTTTAAGAGTAAATATTTAACTTACATTTATGATCTTTAACATAACTTTAATCATCTTTACAAATCCAATATTAGTAATTTTTTATAGCTTAGCTGTTTCTTACAATGAAGTCCTGAAACAGGCAATGACTTCCTCAAGGTTCCATAAGTAATGACTAGAGCGGAATAAAGTTTTAAATTCAAATCTTTCAATTGGGCACAGAATATTTTTCTTTTCTTGCACTGAGGATCAAACTCTGGTGTTCCACCATTGAGCAACATCCCAAAACCTTTTAATATTTAATTGTGAAACAAGGTCTAAGTTGCCTGAGAGGACTTGGTCTTCTGGTCCTTCTCCCTCAGGGGAAAGATTACAGGCATGGAATCAAACACATCTACTTCTTTCCTAATTTTATCAGAGCTGATCATCTGAAACCAAATACAATAATGTAGCAGACATGATCAGAAATGTTGAGTAAACACTTTAGATAAGGTTAGAGGATTTGTTTGTATGCTGGATAAAGCAAGTAAAATAATGTAGCAGGAGGTTATTGCAATTATGATTTAGTAGGCTTAGGCTAAGGTTTTTCCCTTTTGAGATAGGAATTCATCAAAGCATAATGTGAAACTAACAAGCAGGGCAGTGAAGTCACATTGTAGGCTTCTACAGGCAGATTAGTCAACTGTTCTCTAGCCTCTGCACTACTAGTTAGGTTTAAAAGATCTGTAGCAAATTAAAGTCTCTGCACAGTAAGGGGAAAAAGAAACACAGAGTACAAAGACCATTCTTTTTTTTTTTTTTTTAGAATTTTATTTTTTTTTCTTGTTTCAGAACTTTTGTTTATTTATTTTTATGGCCGGCTCAGCCTGCCCTCAGGGCAGGGCTGGCACAGCATGTGGTGCCAGGGATGGAACCACGGTCCCTGCAGCCGCCTAAGCTTTCCTAAGCAGGCGCTTTAGACCACTGAGCCATCCTGCCAGGCCCACAAAGACCATTCTATAGAACTGGGAGAACATATTCATCAGCTACTCTTCCATAGGGGATTAGTATCTAGAATAAAGAATTTTAAAAACCCACCAAAATTTCAAACAGTCCATTCTTAATAAATGGACAAAAGAGTTGGAAAGGAATGTCTCAAAAAATATGTATAAATGGCTGGGGATATAGCTTGGTGGTTGGGCCAGGGAGATAGCTCAATGGAATAAGTGGTTGCCTAGCAAGTGCAAGGTCCTGAGTCCAACCCCTGCTACCACCAAAAATAAAATAAATAAGTAAGATATATTTTGGTGGTATAAACACCTGCCTCACAGATGCAAGTGCCCAAGTTCAATCCCTAGTACCATAAAAACAAAAAACAAAACAACAAAAAAACTAAAGATATGTACACATGGCCAACAAGTTTATTAACAAATGGGCAACATTTTTAGCCATTAGAGAATGCAAACCAAAACTACTTTGAGATTCCATCTCCCCTAGTCAGAATGGCTACCTTTAAGAATACAAAAACCCATAAATATTGGAGAGGATACAGGCACATGGGGAGAAGGAACACTTCTACACTGCTGGTGGGAATATAAATTAGTATAGCCAGTTTAGGGAGGCTCCTCAAAAAACTAAGAATACAGCTACCATTTGATGTAGCTATCCAACTCCCTGGTACACACTTGAAAGAATTAAAGCTAGCATGGTATAAAAATACCTGTGTACCATATTTATTCAAGCACAGTTCACAACAGCCAAACTTTAACTTCAACAGCCAAGCTATAGAAACAATGTAGGTAGGGCCAGAGGTATACCTCAGTGCACAGTGCCTGACTGGAAGTTTTTCTTTCTTTTTTTTTTTTTTTGTCTTTTTTTTTTGAGACAGGGTCTCGTTATGCAGTTGAGGCTGGCCTCGAGTTCACTTTTGTAGCCCAGGCTGGTCTCGAACTCGCACTGATCCTCCTGCCTCAGCCTCCCGAGTGCTGGGATTACAGGCGTGCGCCACCACGCCCGGCATGACTGGAAGGTTTGAGGTCTTGAGTTCCTGGCACCAAAAAAGAAACAAAGAAACAACCTAGATTCCCAAATAAAGAAAATGTGACATATAGACCCAATGAAGTATTATTCAGCCATAAAAAAGAATCAGGTTTTGCAATCTGTAAAAAAGTAGATGGATCTTGAGAACATTGTGTTAAGTGAAATAAGCCAGACTCACACTACATGTTCTACTCTGATACATGGGATTTAAGAAAGATGATGTTATGGCTTGTGTCTAGATATATCCCAAAGCCTTGTGCTATCTTGGGGTGGGGGTGCTTTTCCACAGGTGGCTGGATCTGGAGTATGTAATGGTGGGATTAGGATGTGTGATTACTACATTAGTTCACTGAATGACTTATTGTAATCTTGGGTGTGAGTGCTATACATCTAGTGGGTGAGTAATTGCAGTCCAAAGCATAATTAAAATCTCAAAATGCTGCTACCCCAGCCTTACATTAGCAGTTTATGCATACAATTTCCACAAAAAGTTGCCTATTATGCACTAAGCACCACACTGAATTCAGTAACTTCACCTGATCATTACAACAAATGTATGAGGTAACTTCTCCATTTACTAATCAAGAGACAAGCTAAATTGAGTTTCCTAGGTTACATAGCTTTGTTGAGTCTAGATTCAAAACAAGCGCTCAACATAATTACACGTGCTTTTTTTTTTTTTTGCATGAACAAATTTGAACTAGAAACTGAGAAAATGTGCTGACCTCTACCTTAAGTCCAAAGAGCTTAGTATTTCAGGATTGCCTTAATCCGATGCCACATAACTTTTTGGCCTTATCTGTGAATGCCACTGCTACTACTACCTTCTGCATGCTCTAGTGCTCACTGAGCACGCCCCATCCAGAACCTGTCCCTGCTCCTCCTTATGCCCAGCATGTCATCTAGTGGAGATATGATCCCACCTGTTTTTCTTCTCAATGAACTCTGACCTTTAATACCTGTCTTAAATGCCACCTGCTCCCTGAAGTCCCTCACATGGGATCTATTTCTTTTCTTCTGTACCACATCTAGCGCTCTTCACATTTCCCTATAGTATACTGTAGGTCTCTGTCATATGGCTGTAATTGTGTATTTCTTTTCTCTACTATACCATAATCTCTGGTGACTCACACTGTGTTTTTCACATTTCTATTCTGAGTATCTAGTTCAGCTGAATTAATTAAATAGTAAGAAAAGAGTTTTCTTTTTTATTTTTCTAAACATAAAGAAAGTGAAGCATCTGATCTCAGTCTTTTTTTTTTTTTTTTTGTGGGACCAGGGTTTGAACTCACGACCTTGCACTTGCCCAGCAGGCACTTGTGCCTCGGAGCTATCTCCCCAGCCCCTGATCTCAGTCTTGGAATGAGTTAATAACAAGGTTTCATTTCATAGGTTATTAGCTAGAAAACAATCTTTTGTCATTCAAATGAGAAAATTCTTCTGTATAATTATGAAATAACTGTCCATCATCTATTGGAAATTTTAAAGAGTGAATTCATTTTCACTGAATATTGTAAATTTTTAGTCATTTATTCTTGAAAGCATTTTACTGCAAATTGAAAAATGAACAGTTTCCACACTTCATTGCAAGGTACACAGTATTCACAAATATAGTACTGGTCAATTGAGGACACGTATGCACGCCTCAATTTCTCCTCTGTGTTTTTTCCTTTAGAAAGATACTGTTTACCAAAAAGAAAACTTGAGCAGGTCAGGAAAAAATTTCCTAATAAATTTACAAAAATCAAAGATTCCCAATGAAATCAAGATTATCTTCCTGCTACCACCACCTTCATATAATCACACACTTATTGGAACTCTAATACTTGCACCCTAAGAGTACATTTACTTTCAACAATGAGGGTGATTCTTAAAAAAAAAAAAAAAAAACCCAAAACCAAAAACTTCAGTGTGGTAAAATGTAAATGTATCTCTGCAAGTATTAAATGTCCGAAACGGGCAGCTAATACTGGGTTTAATATTATTTTACAAATTGTTCTCTGAGCAGCACACATAAGTCTCTACCCTACAAAACAGACTGTGATTATCCACAATGTTATGACAAACTGGTTTCAAAAAACAAAAGTTCAACATCTTGATAAAAATTCTGATCAGAATAAAATGTAACTCTAAAGTTTAAAGTATCACCTAAACAACATCACATTTAAAATAATACACAGTTTACACAAGTACTATGAGTTTCTAGTTTTGGAACATATTTTTCTATTGTGAATCAAAATACAAATATGTTGAAAACAGTTAATTTCAGTGATTACATCAGTTTTGGCCTTACTTTATTTTCTTTTATAAAAAGTTATACTTTGTGTCCATTAGTGGTCTGACTGGTCTTTGATATTTCATAAATGTATATAAAAGAAATCCCTAAAAGCCAATAATATATATATGAATAAAATATAAAATAATAAATAAAATACTCTCATCTCAGAAATGGCTGTACCTAATAGCGCCATGTGCACATGCTAAACATAGAGCTTTCACCTTGGAAGAAAGCATTTTCACAAATATCACTTACATCCGTTCTATTTTATAAAATATTCACAGCTGAGTTTCAAGCTCTAAAGATTTTAAGGTCATTTAATTCTGCTCAAAATCCTACTTTAAAACTTGTTTCCAGATCATTAGAATTTAAACAGTTCTCTTATTAAACATGAGTCTAAAAAAAAAAAAGGTGGGGCCCGGCGGGATGGCTCAGTGGTCTAAAGCGCCTGCTTGGGAAAGCTTGGGCGGCTTCAGGGACTGCGGTTCGATCCCCGGCACCACATGCTGTGTCAGCCCTGCCCTGGGGCGGGCTGAGCCGGCCATAAAAATGAGTGAATAAACAAACAAGGGTTCTGAAACAAGAATAAAAATAATAAATAAAAAATTTAAAAAAATAAATAAAAAATAAAATAAAAAAAGGTGACATACTGTAGTACTTCCCCTAAAATAACACTGAACCAGAAAATAAGCCCTAGTATGATTTTTTGAAAAGGAATGCTTGTAATATAGCCCTACCCACCAATAAACCACTTATGACTATTAGTCAGATGGACACATTTAGTATGTTTGTTAGAATTTGTAATGAACATGCTGAATTATAAAATAATGTTAATATATAATATAAACATTATTGGTAATAATGCTTGAAAGGTTGGTGCCTTTGGATAAGAGATAAATATCTACATAAACAGCTAAATTAAAGGCTTACTGATAAATGACTGTAGTAAAGATGAAATACACAAATAATGTGGACACTTAATAATAAATGGATGTGATTGTGTCTAATATGAATCTTATCATCAGTATGCCATGTGGTGTACTTAATGCACTGATGTGAAATAAAGAAATATTTTCTGAATTTTGGTATCTGTAATTCTATTGCTTTTGTGTGGTTCATCATTCTTAACTGTCATTTTTGTTGCCACTCCTATCTTGTAAGTCTTCAGTTAACACTTGATTTAATGGAAACTCTGTGAGGCCTGGCCTGCAAGAGGTCATGACCTGGATGAAGAATTCTTGGGATAAAATCACTGACAGCAGTGTTGATGATACACTATGAGCAGTCTGCATGGACAAGAAGTGTCTGTTTAAGGTGAGCTCCATTGCTGGACATGGGTTCAATCATTCTACAGGAAGTGAAGTCAAGGAATTTGGCCAGCTGTGGTGGCACATGCCTATAATCCCAGCACTTGGGAGGCTAGGTCAGAAGGGTAACTGTGAGCTTGAGGCCAACCAGAGCTTCAAAGTGAGCTCAAGGCTAGACTAAACTGCATAGTGGACTCTTATCTTTAAAAAAAAAAACCTAAAACACCAAAAAACAAAAAATAAAAGAGAAGACAAAACACTGAAGTTACAATTTGGGATTTGGAGCTAGGAAGGTATTCCATTCCAGAAGATGACATGACTGTATCTGAATAAATGTAGATTTTTATAAATGAATATAGATTATTGTACAGAAAAAATAAAGAAACCCATTGAAAATTAATCCTACTGTTCTTTTTTTGTCTTTTTGAGACAGGGTCTTGCTATGCAGTGCAGGCTGATCTTGAACTCCCACTGATCCTCCTATGTCTTGTGAAGCAAAAATTAATACAAGATCCACTCTTTCTTTCTAGGATATACAGTGTCTATTGTGTTCAATGTGCTTCTTTAATATGATGCAGCATCATTTAATTCCAATAGTTTGCCCCAAACACTTCACTTGGAGAAAGGGGTAAGTGACACTCTAGGATCTCCGTAGGCAGTATGTATGTGGAACCCATTGACCAAAGAGAATTTGTGGATTTTCTCCATTGCATTAACAAAATGTCAAGCTAAACTAGTTTATCTACTAACAATTGGTTATTTTTCCCCAATGTCTGGAATCAAAGCCAGGGCCCAGCCCATGGCAGGATAGAATTCTATGACTGAGCTACATCCCCAGTTCTTTTTACTTATTTTATATAGGGTCTCACTGAATTGTCAGGCTGGCCCTAAATTTATAATCCTTCTGCTACAGCCTCTGGAGTAGCTGGGATTACAGGTATGTGCCAAGAAGCTCAATCCAGCATTTTACTTCTAAGACAAGTATCTTTTCTTCTTTTGCAGTACTGGGGTTTGCACTCCAAAGCCTTCCCACTGAGCTCTATACATCTCTAATCTTCTTTATTATTATGGTTTTACTCTGAGAGGATTTTGCTAACTAGCTCATGCTGGGTTTAGGTTTGCTATTCTCTTGCCTCAGACTCCCAAACTGTAGGATTACGGGAATGAACTACCACATCAAGTATAAAACAAATATTTTCTTTAAAATTTTTAAAACACGGGCTGGCTGAATAGCTCAGTGCACTGCCTGCCTAAACAGGCACAGGGATGGGGATTCAATTCCTGGCTTGCTGGGCAGGCTCCATCCGCAGGGCAGCTGAGACATTGATTGAGACTGGGCATAGTGGTGCTCGCCTGTAATTCCAGTGCTTGGGAGGATGAAAACAAGAGGATCACTATGAGGTCAATCTGTGCAGTGAGACTCTGTAGTCTCAATACTAAAATACATAAAAAACAAAACAAAACCCCAATTTAAAACATGATCTGGAGCTGTGAAATTCCTATGAAGATATAAAACTCCTTAGGGGTTACAGCAAGGCAAATTCTTTGTTTCCCTATATATTTTTTCATATCAAGGTATAGGTGTTATTTTTATTGTCTAAATTTGTAAGTTTACTTTTGAGCCACAATGTCTTTGGAGGGCTAGCCAAATAGCTCAGCAGATTAAAGTGCCTGGAAGCAGGCATAGGGGCTAGGGGTTCCATACCCGGGGCTGGTGTGCCTGCCTACCCTAGGGCGTGTTGAGATAGCAATTGAAACTGGGTGTGGTGATGCACATCTGTAATCCCAGATCTTGGGAGGCTGTACACAGGCAGATCACTATGAGTCCAATCTAGTAGTGAGACCCTGAACACCCTGTAGACCCTTCCCTAAAACACACAAAAAAAGTCTTTTTTTTTTTTTTTTTGTGGGACTGGGAATTGAACTCAGGTGCTTGTGTTTGCCAGGCCAGCGCTTATTCTACTGAGCTATCTCCCCTGCCCCAACAATATATTTGGACAAGATATTCTTCTTGGATTGGGTTGAATTAAACTTGAGCAAAAGAATTAGAAATAAGTAAAGGAAGAAATTATGCATATGTGGATTTTTTTTCATTGTTGCAATAGGTTAAGGTTCTGAGTTTTGCAGTTGACATTCTGGCCCCACACCAAACTAAACTGTAAAACACTTAGAAAATTATTTAGTGTTGCTGAATTCTAGTTTATTCATCTATAAACTAGAGATACTAATACCCCTTTGACTGAGTTGCTTTGAGGATTATACTTTACCCTACAGGTACATGGCATAATGTAAGAGCTTAAAAAGTGTGCTTACAAATTTGTTATTTTAAATACAAATTAATTACATCTTTGATTTATCCCAATTGGCTACAGATTGTCTAATAAAATGAGTTTCAATGTTTACAGGAAACTCATGAAATTTTTAAGAGAAATTTACTGATAGAAACATTTCATGCTCAAACTGAAAGTTAATACAAAAGGAAAAGAGGTCTTTGTATTCCCAAACTTCTATCAGAAGGAAGAAGGCTTAGAAAAATCAGAGTTACAAGCAGACTTCCTTTCACAGAAAAAAAGGAAGGATGATTCAGACAGTGTAACCAAGAACCCAGAAGGCAGAGTTAAGACTTGTGAAGATATACACATGGTAAGCAGCAGGACTGGATATTCTCATGAAGGCCTTCTAAACATTTGCCTATAAACATTTTATAACTGCTTCTAATCAGTGACTGTCTGTTACCCAAATGCCATAGTTTCTAAGAGAAATATCTATAAGCAGTTATGTTTGTTCCACCATTAAGTATGTGTGTGTGTGTGTGTGTGTGTGTGTGTGTGTGTGTGTGCATGTGGCAGATAACTTGTCTCTTTATAGGAGAGAAACTCTAGGTGAGCTGTATTTAAGAATACCCAGGGCCAAAGATATGGCTCAATGGCACAGTGCTTGCCTGGCAAATTTAAGGTCATGAGTTCAATTCCCAGTACCAAAAAAAAAAAAAAAAAAAAAAGACCAAAAACACCCAGAGGTGGTTCCTTATTTATTTATATATTTATTTATTGGGTTCATTCCTACTTAGACCAAATCTAGATAACGAGATTATGGATTTAAGCTGAAGGAGATGTTAGGAGAAGGTAAATATTTTGCATATGGGAAGAAGGAAAATAAATTTCGGCTAACAGGAAGACTGGTATTTCTAAAAGAGTGACCAAAGATTAGACAATTCTCCCCTCAAAAGGTCAATTTAATGTCTCTTCCCTTGAGTATCAACTGAACTTAGTGACTCGCTTATAACTGAATAAATATGATGGAAGTGATGGCATGTGATGGTGAGATCAGGTCATGAAGACCCTGTAGGCTACTTTCTCTGGGATGCACGCTCTAGGGGAGAGCACTCAAACAGCTCTAAAGAAAGGGTTACATGACAAGGATATGAGCCTTTTGGCAGCACCTGCAAGTGATCCACTTAATAGTAGATTTCTGCTCCCTCAATCCTTCAGTGGACAGTGGCCTTGGCTGATCTCTCTGAAGCAATTTCATGAGAAAACTTGAGCCAGAAGCACTTAACAAAGCTGCTCCTAAGTTTTCAACTCAGAGAAATGGTGAAATTAAAAATGTCATTTTAAGCCACTAAATTTTAGGTCTACTCTTTTATTTTCATTTGGTAAAAATTTCTGTTGTTATAAAAAAAATTAAAACCACTAAGTTAAACTATGGTAGAAAGACAAGACTTCTATACTTTCAAGTTTTACAACAAAATTCTAGATTCACTAGACAAATACCTAGGGGAAAATAACCCACAGTTGTTTTAAATTCCAGCCTTCCCATTTCTCTGTGAGCAAAAAATGATCATTCTTAAGTGAATCAGAAAGGAAATGACCATCTATGCGTCTGTCTTTTCCTATCATTTAACTTCTCAAAGACATAAGTAAAATTAAAATGTGTAAATCAATTTACAAGTGTAAATATTGGAGTATAAGAAATTAAAATATTCTACTTAAAGTGATACTGTCTTAGGGTTACAGATGTAGCTCAGTGGGAGAGTGCTTGTCCTAACATGTGTGAAGCCTTGGGCTCAACCCCTAATATCACAAAAAGTAAAGCAAAATAAAACAAAAAAAATATGCTGTCTTTAGTTTAATGGGGGAGCTATAAAACAAAAACTCTGGTATAGAAATAAAGTTTAATACTTATTTCATTAAACATTATAGCTTGGATTGAATGGTCCTCTAGAAAGATCTTAAGGGCACACATGCATCATCCAGTTCTATTTTCCCACCTCAAGAAATCTCAGTATTTAACAACCCTTAATAAATCATCTCATTCTTTTGATTATTGACTGTTATGATCATTATTTTATAAGTTAGTTTTTGAATGAGGTTATTTAGAACAATAAACAAATCAATTTCTATTTGTAATTACAGAAATTCAGGTTTGCATGTTTAATCCCTCATTATGACTTCATTGACTAATCTCCATTCAATTTTGAATTTTAAAAACTTGCTACTGTACTTTAAAAATTGCTCAGTTTGCACTGCTTTTATAACTTGTACTTCAATACTTTCAATCAAGGTCATTCATAAGGGAGAACTACTCAGAATGGAATTCTCTTTTGGCTTTAAATGCAACTCATGTGATTAAACTCACAAGGGCACAAAAATGATTTACCAGGGCTCAATGCTTCTGTGCTTAATTTAAAAGTACTTGAATTGGAACCTAATATAACCCTAATCTGGGTATCACATGTCTGTGTGTGCTAAGTTCTACTGCAAGGGGGTCAGTCTATGACCTGCATTATGCATAGAGCTACAAACTCATCTTGATTCTTATATAAAGCTGTTTTCTCATTTTCTATCACTTAGATGTGACTGTGGTGATCTGTGCAATTCCACTGAAGGTTTTTTTTTTTTTTTGGTGGGACCAGGGTTCGAACTCACGACCTTGTACTTGCTCAGCAGGCACTTGTGCCTCGGGGAGCTATCTCCCCAGCGCCCCACCGAAGGTTTGTAAGCAAATTAACAGTTCACTTGAACATGGTTTAAAAGTTTGCATACTGTTGTGCAGCTACAATTTTCAACCTGAGTTAAGTTTATAATCCACTTTTAATCTAGTTAATCTGACATATGTATGTCTGTATTAAGCGTATTAACTTAGATTGCCAAATCACGGACTTTCTCAAACACTTTGAATTTCTGTGCTTCTTGAGTATGAAGATAGCCAAATGAAAAAGGAAACATGAGCATGGGACACACCAACTTATGCCACACTCCCCATGATTTGAGTCATACCTTTTGGGTTCTTCACAGATACTTAGTCTGAACTATCAGTCAGTTTTATTTTTTTTTTTTTCTGCAAAATTGTCTTTTCTCCTTTAGTAAACATTGCATCCAGAAAATATACAAAGACAGTGTACTCCATCATGGCAAGAGTCTTTAAATAAAGCTTTGCAAAGTGGTAACATAAATTAAGGGGCCATTTATCCTTAAGTATCTGGTTATTCTTCCACATGTCTTTTACACTGAAGGTAGTTTAAGATACTTTTTATCTCATTATGTCAAGGTTTCCAAACGGAAGAAAAATTTGCAGAGCTGTAACTATTTCAACTTACAGGACTCTGTAGAATCTGAGTAACTCGTTTCCTCTGCTCCATCATATTGAAGTCTTGTCGTAGATCAGGAGACATGTTTCTCTCCCGAATGTATTCGGGATCATTTTCATTAATCCGGTCAAAATATCTCTCTTTGTGAGGCATACTAGGAGGAGGAGGGGTAGTGATCACTTCTTGGCTGGTATCCGAACTCATGTTTCAAGTCTGTGTATTCCCCTTGTTCTCTACATAATAAAGATAAAAAAAAGAGGACATTCATGATAAATTCTTTCAAATTTTGCATGGGTGAATCAGAACTTGTTAATTTTTCTGTCAAAGTAACACTATGGAATCTTTCTTTATAAAGGAGCTTCTGTGAAGGTCTACAGCACAATGGTCCAGCACTTGCCTTTAAGTACCAGGCCCAGGGTTTGACTCCCAGCAACCCAGCACACCAGCCCACCCTTTCACCAAAAAAAAAGGTCCTAAAAATATTAAAACAATTTTTATTCATCAAAAAATATGGTAAGTATTGTAAGTCTGAATTCCAAATAGATATTTTATGAGTTAAAAGAAACTTAATATTTAATCACTACTAAATGAATTTTTGAAGGGACTGGAAATCAAAATATCCCAAAGTAAAATGACATGCTGATGGCAAATTTTCACAATTAACAGGCACTTTTGGTGAAGCTTCTTTAATCCTTCTTACTCTTGCTTTCAGACCAACACTTTGGTTATATTTAATGACCAATACATTCTATAGTGAATATAATTTGAAAGAAATTACTTTTAGGTTTTGGAAATAATTCGATAAATACTGAGGGACAGTGTCAGACTTGCTAAGGTTGCTGCAAGATGCTAACTTTACCAAGTGCACCTCAGATAAGGAAAACAACAATTTAGAAGTCACATAAATAGCTCATAATTCATTTACCATGATTACTACTGATACTGAGGATAATCTTTGATTTTTTAACAGAAAGACAATTTGGGCTTTGCTAGGCTTAGCATCTAGCTAATCATGGTCATTTAACTTTCCCCACCCTAGGTTATGATTTATATGCTAGAAGTTATATCATCTCATTCAGTGCTTTTTAAAAATGATATTTGGTATGGAGTCTCATTATGCAGATCAGACTCATTATGATCCTCCCGTTTTGAGCCTTCCCAGTGCTGGGATTAAAGATATGAACCACTACGCTCGGACTGTCTCCAGCTCCATACCCCCAAAGGCAGGGCTGGTGAGGCAAGTAGTACCAGGGATCAAACCCCCGTATCTGCACTTGCCTAAGGAGCCACTTAGTCCACTGATCTATCTTGCCAGCCCTTCATTACTTCTAAAAACATTCCCAAAGGACTTTTCCGACCCACTGGAGACAGCAATGTTTTTATAAAATATAAAACAATACACTTGGGTATCATGGCAATATAAAATTGCAATAAAAGCTGATTACATACTGTCATTTTTAACTAGTCATTAGGGGCAGGGGAAAGAAAATAAGTCATGGCTTAACGGGTGCTGGGTTTTTGTTTGGAGTACATGAAGCTCTAATTCTAGACAGTGGCCATGACTCTACAACACTGAGAATGCACAGTACTCAATGTCACTAGATCTATATTCTTTAAAGTAGTCAAATGGGCAAATTTTATTACAAATTTTAAGAACTTAAAATAGATGCTAAATTTAAAGTGAAACAATAAAATTTTTAGTAAAAACAGATGATCTGTGGGATTCTGGGCAACTAAACTGTCTCTAACACTAAAACCACCATCCATAAAAGGATAACTGATAAACTTTACATAATAAAATTTAAAATGTCATAAATGGCATGGTTAAGAGAATGTAAAGACAAGGTATAGACTGAGAAAATTATCTGCAAACTACCTAACAAATAAAGAATATATAGGGCATACAATGGATTCTCAGAAATCAAGAGTAAAAAATAAAAAACCTAAACAATTCATTCTGGCCAAAACACAGATATTTCACCAAAGAGGATAAACACATTGTAAATGGATACACCAAAGATGTTTAATATTATTAGTCATATTAACTAAACCCAAATTAAAATTACAATTGATATCACTGCACAAGTATCAGGATGGTTAAAATAAAAAAGCCTAGAAGAATATAGAGAAACTGGTTCTTTGGGCATTATTAAGGAGAATGTAAATGATATAGGTACCAGGGGAAATGACATGACGTTAAAAAAAAATGAACAAAGAACTAAACACATAATAGTGATTATACTCTTGGTCATTTAACCCTGAGAAAGGAAAACTTATACTGACACAAGAATCTGTATATAGTTATAGTAGCTTTATTTTTGCAGTTACAGACTGGAAACATCTTATAGTTTCAATATGTGAGTGATTAAACTGTGATATATCCAACTCCAACTATGGAGTACTACCTGTGAATTACTTACAGATAGCCTGAGTAAATGGCCAGTGAATTATGTTAGGTAAAAAGCTACTCACTAAAGATTATATAAAGCACTATTCATTTATATAATATTCTTCAAATGAAAGCATAATTATAGAAGTGGAAAGCAAATTAGTGATTGCCAGGGGTTAAAGAGGGATGAGCTTGAGATATTCTCAGGAATATCAGGGTTATAAAAGGGTAACAGGAGAGATCTTGTAGTAATGAGACTATTTGGTAAACACATGAACATACATGAAGTAAAATTATATAGAACACACATGTAAATAGAAGCAAAGGGAAGATCTAAGGTCAGTATCAATATTGGCCCTATCAATACCATTATTCTAATGGCATATTACAGCAATTTCAAAAGATATTGCTAATTGGGGATGACAGGTGCACAGGTTCTTTCTGTGTTAACTTGTCACAACTGCATATGCACCTACAATTATGTAAGAAGTTTGACTTCAACAAAAATATCCTATAAGAACAGAAAAATCAAAATTGTTATCCATCCACCCATCCATCCACTCTACAGCAGAGTGCAGCCTTTTATTGTTGTTATCTTTCTCTTTCTTTAGAATTTTTTATTTTATTTATTTTTTTCTTGTTTCAGAACTTTGTTTATTTATTTATTTTTATGGCTGGCTCAGCCTGCCCTGAGGGCAGGGCTGGTGCAGCATGTGGTGCCAGGGATTGAATGACGGTCCCTGAAGCCACCAAAGCTTTCCTAAGCAGGCGCTTTAGACCACTGAGCCATCCTGCCGGGCCCCACTATCTTACTTTCTGTCTCAGAAAGCATTGTAAAGTAGTTCAACCAGTACAATTATGTTGGATCTGAATAAAAATGCATAAGAGCCACAGATCATTCATTCAGCAAGCATTTGAGTATTTCCTACCCGCTAAGGTCCTATACTGGAGGCACAATGGCAAGTATGATATGATTCTTTCTGAGGCTTACAGTCAAGTGAGTGATATGAAGAGTGTAAAAGCAGTGTAAAACTGTTGCGCTCAATTATGAAAGGATTATTTTAAGAGTGTTTTTCCCTAGTTCTTTTACCCTATATTATTGTTATCTTCTGATTTAGTCTTGCAGTGTGGCTTGATTTAGTATTCAAAATTGCTAGAGATTTCTGATAATAATCAGGTGTTACTTTAATGGTAAGACATTACAGCATTTATGAATTATCAGTTACTGAACTCTTTCTGTGTTAGCCATGAGTTGAGGGGTCACAATTCTGTGTAGAGAGATTATATCCATGCTACAGACGAAGAAATAAAGCCAGTGAGAAGTAACCTGCCTCAGGTTACTAGCTAGCAAGTGGTGGATTTTTATTTTTTAATCTATGTATTTGGTACAGGATCTCTCTTTGCAGCTTGAACTCAACAGTGATCCTGCGGTTTTGGTCTCCCCAGCACTGGGCTTACAGGCATGTGCCACCATTCCAGGTCTCAGTGGCTGGCATGGCTGCACCTGGGGAAGGGTGGCATGGCATGTGGTACCCAAGATAGAGCCCAGGTCCTTACGCTTGTCAGGCAGGAGTTTATACTACTGAGCTATCTCTCCAGTCCCAAGTGATGGGACTTAAAACTAGATCTGTTGAACTCTATAGTTCTTCATCTTAAACAACCCTGACTGACAGCTGATAAGTTTCTTTTTAAATGTCAATTCCACAATTCAATAGCTAGAAAGAAGTCATGTCTCTCTCATCCTACGGTTCACTATAGAACCTCTAAGGGAATGACATTTTAGTGGTAGATTCACCCCTTGTAACCTTAAACAACTCATTTTAGGCATAAATTTTTCTTCCAAATGGTATCTGAAAAATTTCAGTTCCAGTGTGTCTTTTCTTTACAACTGGCCAAAGATATTTTTAATACCAAGCACTATAATCCAGTGAAACCAGTAGTTTGAATCAATGTGAACCTATTAGGGAAAGAGAAGTCTTTCAGCAGCTTTGAGGTGAAAATGTTACAATATTTTTAAAAGGTAAAAGGTAAAAATTTAAAAAGTAATGTTAAAACTTGTCAACACCAAAGAGTTTTCCTCTTATGTATTTTTCTTTTTTGCCATGTAGATTAAAAACAAGATATCAGGCATAAATAAAATTTCAGGAGCTGGGGAGATAGCTCTGTGGCACAAGCACCTGCCTGGCAAGTGCAAGGTCCTGAGTTTGAGCCCTGGTCTTGAAAAAAAAAATTCTAGTTTTAAAACTCTTATTCAAATATTTATATATCAAAAATATAACATGTACACTTAGGTTCAAGACACAAATAGATGAATAGCTTCAGAAAAGTGGCTTTCAAAATTTTTAAATTGGCAATTCACAATAACATCATTTGTTTCTTTCTTGTTTTTTTTTTTTTTTTTGTGGGACTGGGATTTGAACTCATGATTTTGCACTTGCCAGACAGGCACTTGTGCCATGGAACCATCTTCGCGGCCCTGGGAAATGTACTTTTTTAATGGCCAGCTCAGCCTGCCCTGGGGTGGGGCTGGCACAGCATGTGGTACTGGGGACAGAACCTTGGTCCCTGTGGTTGCCTAAGCTTGCCTGGACCGCTGAGCTATCTCGCCGGCTCCTCTGGTTTCTATTTTAAAACAAGGATTTCACTATGTAATCTAGGCTGGCCTTCAACTTAGGGCAATCCTTCCTGCCTCAGCTTCTTGAGAGTTGAGATTACAGGGATGTACTACTGTGCCTGGTCACAATAACATATTTTGTATTGTATTCATATGAAAATTTATATTTAAGCTATATAACTGAAATAAATTGATAATCTAAGACTTTCCCTTATTCAGTAACATTTTCTGATATTTTCTATTTTAATCTATTTCCTTTTAAAATATTTTATTTATTTATTTGATATAGGATCTTGCTATGCAGCTGTAGCATCAAGTCATAGTGATCCTCCTATTTCAGCCTCCTCAGCTCTGAGGTTACAGGTGTGCACCAACGTGCCCAGATTCTGTGTCTGGCACTGTGTGCCTGGGGTTCTGTGGCTGGCACGACACACAACACCAGGGATCAAATCTGAGTCATTGAGCTTGCCAGGCAGGTGCTTAGACTACTGAGCTATCTCCCCAGCCACTCTATTTTGTTTTTAAAGAAAATGTTGTAACATAGACTCGTGATTCATAAGTGAGCCATGGTCCATAGTCTAAAAGACACGCATGAGAAACTCTGAGTTACAGGCAGATAGGAAAAAGGAAGAAGGCTGTCACAGTGATGCTGGACTTAGGGAAGGGAAGATGAAAATAACTCATGTGTGAGAAGAGTAAGAAATGATTTCTTGGCTTTTTGAGAAAATGTTTATTGCACATTGCATTTCTCTACACATGACTATTTTAAATCTGGTATGTCCAATTTTTTAAAAACATAGGCCAAGTCTAGACAATAAGAAAAGGCATAGGAAACTGAGACCAAAAATACTTAGATAAAGCTTCGCTGGCAGCACAATACTGACCATATAAATAACCTATCAGTATCAGCACCAGAGAAAGATAAAAGCATTTTCAAGCTATCTGAGGGCACTCTGCAAGGCTGTTTATGATCCTATAAACTGTGTATCTGAAAACAAAATAAACTTTGGTTTAGTTTTTAAGATTACAGAGTTTTAAATGTGATCTAAAAACAGAGCTAAGAGCTATTTCAAGATACCGTGGGGTTTCCCATCTATCGAAGTCCCTTAGCCATCTAACTCCTGAGATGATCTGCACACAAAATCATGCTTTTATGTTTCAGAATATTCAACCACTTGAAAGTAGAACCTAAAGCTTTTATTCTTGATTTAATTCATTGGCCCAAACTATAGATGATCCTGTACAATAACTGTCCAGTATTCTTTATTATCAGGATTATGAAAGACAAATTTGGAGGAATTGTTTCAGATTGAAAGAGTCAAGAGGCTATATTACAACTAAATGTAAGGTTTTAATATTGGATAGGCTCTTGAGCCAGGAAATGGACATTAGAGAAAAAGTTTATATAACATACATTCATATAACAGTATTGGTATCAATAGTAATTTTCTAATATTGCTAATTACATTATAGTTACATAAAATATTACTTTAGGTAATTTGCTTGGGAGATAGGCATTCCTTCACTATTTTTGTAACTTTTCTTTGGAGGGGGCAGCTCAGCCTACCCTGGGATATCATGTGGTGGAACTGAACCAGTTACTGTACTTGCCTAAGCACTGAGCTATCTCACCGACCCTGGGTTAATATTTAAGAGGCAAAAAAATGTCCCAATAATATATATATATAAAATATATTACATACATAAATAAATACTAATCCAATATAAAATAAATCCAACTCCAATATAAAGGAAAAACGGTACTCTTTGTAGTTTATCATGCTCTCCCTGCAAATAATTTCTCATAATGATACAAAATAAACATATAAAAGAATAAGCTCCTCATTATTGTGAGTTATTAAACTAAAAACTAAACATATACACATTAAAGCTATATCTCAAATCTACTTAGATTTATTAATACAATAACTCTTAAAACTTAAAAATTACTATAGCTTTGTTAATACATTTAAATAGTGTGCTTAGACTATGTGCTTTGTTAATGCTTCCAATATCATATTAATCCAAAGTGTATACAGACTGACATATACAATCTAGAAACAGAACCAGGGTAAGTATAAACATTTCTGAAAAGAGAAGAAGCACAATAACAAACAATATCCTGTCTGCTCAATTTATTATTTCCAGTACTTGGCACAGAACCCAGGACATGACAGGCAAGTGTCCTAATACTGAGCTATGTCTCTAGCCCTAATGAAATATTCTAAGTACATTTTTTAAGAGGGGGGAAAACTGAGCCCCTAGAAGAAAACTATTTATAAAAATTCATACTTTAGAAACTGTTTGTAAACATTTAAAAGTCACCATACTACAAAACTTGAAGCAAACACTTTAGTGAATAGTAAACAAGTAACTTCCACACCTAAGCAATCACAGTCTTGCTCTCTGGCCCCTTGTGCCCTCCTAGTTCAGCAACATCATAGAATAATCACTGGCTGACACCAGGAGTCTCATGCTTGTCTTTGTTATGGTCTGGTTTTCTGTACTGGCACCTAAACAGCTATATCTGCTACCTGTCTCCAGGTAAGTCAACATGGTAGGTTGTTTTTAAAAATGGCCATAAGGATTTCTTCTGTACTAACGGAACTTTGCTTACTCCATTATGAAATGGAAGGCTATTTTCCTGCCCCTTGAATACGGGTTCAATCTTTTGTGAGCTGCTTTGATAACTGAATGCATGTGGTAGCAGTGACATTATGCAACTTTCAAGGTGAGGCCTTTAGGGTTCTTAGAGCTTCAGTGTCATGAAGGAGACCAGCAGGAAATATGAAGAGAAACTTGTTCTAATGAGGGCCAGTTCCACTAGCTGACTACAGTAAACACAAGTCCAATAAAAAGCATTTAGGATAACTATCCAAAAGTACTCAGCCAATTCCTGGATATCAAGCCTGTTGTTCAACACTTAGAACAATCAGAAATGTATCAAGATTTCAAAGTAGTATATTTGATAAAACAACAAAAGAAACAATGCTGGTTTACTGTTACAGTTTTTCTTGATGAAAGTTACAGTAAAATTATGAAGATAATTAAAGTTCTAGAAAACAATCCAGACTCTATGACAGGCCACATCCTCAGACCGATCAGTGGAATTTTATCCAAGTTCTAAAAGACACGAGCTACTTTCAAATGAAATTTTATATGCAACCGATGTGGAAACTGTCATGTTGGCTGTATGTAAGATACATTGGAACTAGAAAACTAAACTAGGCATAAATAAAAGTACTAGAGTAAACAAAAGTAGAGAAAATAAACCTGGCTTGAGTAAAGAGCCTAAATAGAGGAAGATAAAGCTGGGCATGGTGGCTCATGCCTGTAATCCCAGCACTCGGGAGGCTGAGGCAGGAGGATCAGTGTGAGTTCGAGACCAGCCTGGGCTACAAAAGTGAGCTCAAGGCTAGCCTGGAACTGCACAGTGAGACCCTGTCTCAAAAAATAAATAAATAAATAAATAAATAAATAAATAAATAAATAGATAGATAGATAGATAGATAGATAGATAGATAGAGGAAGATAGAATTATCCTACAAAACACTAAAATTTTATTGGTACAACAGCAACTAAATTTTAAGCTAGCTCTCTCTCAGAATATGTCACATTTAAGGTTTACATTTTACAAATTAAACTACTCTGAGATGGTAGACAATTTTTACAAGGTACAACATTCAAGTATCATATTGATGTAGTCATAATAATGATATTTATTAATATTAACAGGTCGTTTTTGGATTGGCCCATGGTCAAAATTTATTCCCTTGAAGAAACATAAGAAATACCCACATCACATTATGTTTGTACTGCATAAACACCACTGACTGAGAAAAAATGGGGAGAAATTCTAGTGCTATAAATAGACTTAACCACCTAGTATGCATGAACAGATGTAAGAGTAGCATAGTTGTACAATGGTGGTTTGACCTAAATACCAAAAGGATGAATTTTTAAATAACTATAAATTACTAAAGATTAAAAAGTGCCTATTAATATTTTACCAATATGTCAAATCTGCCTTTTCACTTAAATTCTTGAAAGGCCTTGAAGTAAAATTTAACTAGAGGAAAAGTGTGTATTACAAATGTCTTAATGATGAAGATTGTCTCAGATCAACATAAACACCATCAGAGTTGATAACAGTTCTTCTAGTCTAGACCTTTGTCCACTATACTTTTTCCTCATAAGCCTTTATCTTATGAACTTGTTCTTTCTCATTAGCAGTTAGAAAGACATGAATTAGCTATATGTGAAGAGCAGTATTAAGAAGTATGGACATCATGGAGTTTAGCAACAGCAAATAAATGCTACCATGAAATATCCTAGGCAATTCTACACAATTTTGGGCCTTTATATGAAACAAACTTTGGATAAAAAAAAGATTATGTTACAATCTAAACAGTTAAGTACAATACACCAACAAAATGAATAGCTTTAGAACTTGGTCTAAAATAGATATAAAATACAAAAGTGTGTATACATATATATTTCTAAACTATGGATCAGTGACAATCATTTTTTCATTCACAGTATGCTCTACGTATATTATCTCATGTCATATTTCTTACAACTTTATGAAGTGATTAGTGATAATCAAACAAATATTTAACACTCTGCCTTAGATCACCAAATGTTCTTTGTCAAATGAGGAATTAGTCATAGTTAGGGCTCATAACTCCCATACCTGGGGAAGAGTTAGTCAAAAAAGATGGAATGGTTTAAAGACTTTTATTTCCTACAGGTATTATCAACTGTTATGTGATTACCTTGTAGGTGGTCTTGAAAATATCAAACTGCTAATGTAGAACGTGTTAATATTCTCGAAATCACAACAACATTGTCCGAAATCATGTGCAACTGTCAAGCTGGTGTAAGAGTGGGAGCTTAACGATGGCTTGCAGCCAGAGTTTCCAGATGGATTCAAATCATTCTTACATTTCTGGAACCCTTCTTTGTTCTTCTAAAATGACTCTGAGTATCTTTGAAACTAAATTAATCTAAAGTTATTCAGTAAAAGATAGGGTTGGTAGCCAGTCATGGTGGCACAGACCTATAATCCCAGCACTGACAAGGCCATTGTAGGACGACACTGAGAGTTCAAGGCCAGCCCGAACTATATAACAAAACCATGTCTCTCAAAGCAAACAAACAAACAAACCAAAACAAAACAGGTAGCTGGTGTGTTCCTTAGTTTAAAATCCAACTTTATTTTTTATTTATTTATTTTTAAGTTTTATTTTAAATTTTTTTTTCTTGTTTCAGAACTTTTGTTTGTTTATTTTTATGGCTGGCTCAGCCTGCCCTAAGGGCAGGGCTGGTGCAGCATGTGGTGCCGGGGATTGAACCACGGTCCCTGAAGCTGCCAAAGCCTTCCTAAGCAGGCGCTTTAGACCACTGAGCCATCCTGCTGGGCCCCTAAAATCCAACTTTAAATTGTGTGTGTACACAATAATTGAAAAGTAGTAATAGTAACAATAACCCAACATACTGCAAAATATCCCTGTGGTTGTAACAACAGCTGAAGTATTTGAATTTTAAATTTTGTTAGAAAAAAAAAATGGTGGTTGCAGTGGTGGTGCAGGCCTATTAATCCAGTACTCTGGGGACCTAAAGCAAGAGGACTGTAAACTTGAGTCAGGTTTGGGTACTTAGAAAAATCAAGAAAGAAGGATGGAAAGAAAAAAAAAAGGGGGGGATAAGATAAACTGTTTTAGCAAATATGAAAAGTTTTCCTGTGACCCTGAAATTATAAGTTGAATTAGTCTGATAGAACCATAAAGTCATAATACACACTGCTTAGATTGTAAGTGTAGAACAGTAAGTATAAAAGTATCATGTCTGTGCTTGTTAAGCAAACATAATCATTTAACAGTGATCCAAAGATAAAAAAACATTCCTAGTCAGACAATACTAAGGATAAATCTAACCTCTTTCTCACTATGTACCAATACTTGATGAAAGATATTTTATTGATCTATATTACCTATTATGGGGAACATGAGCTGTATAGACAAGTATACTTGAGGAGGAAGGCCAGGGGGAGGAAGAAAAGGCAGTACCTTGTTTAAAGACATTGGAATGTACCAAGGACAACATCCATTAGTAACTTGGACTCTTTATTATAATTAGGTGAAATACACCAATTATAATGGTCATACTAGGGGCAGATTTACAAACTTGAAAATATATACTGAAAGTTTAGAGGAAGTACATTTTCTTGAAATTCAAACTCACTCATTATCTATGTTAATCTTAATTATTCTCAATAAACAGGAAAAGTAAATATGGACCTGATTCTATATACAGATATGTAGCATAAAATGATGAATAAAACAATCATCCATAGAAAGTTCATACTTTGGGGGCTAGGTAGATAGTTCCATGGTATAAGCACCTGCCTAGGCCAGTGCAACGGCCTGGGTTCAATACTTGGCACCACAAGTCATGACAGCCACCAAACACGGGTATGGTGGTACATGCCTATAATCCCAGTGATGGGGAGGCTAAGACAGAGAAGCACTATGAGTCAGAGATGTGTATCGAGACCCTAGACCAAACAAATAAATTCATAAAAGATAAAAAAGTGTATACCTCAAATATTTTGCAGAATTTAAAAAACATGGCATCAGAACCATGATGAACATTCTGTACATATCTCAGCCACTGTTCGTATTCAATATTGAATTCTTGGAAATGGTTGAGGGGAAAACAGGGAGTTTTTTTCCCAAGAGAAAGCTGACAGAGACTAGAGGACTGATTACTAGAATATGCCTCCAGATATTACATTTCTGTTACTGAGTCTTGTGTTATCAGTGAAATTAAAAAAACTGAGATCCAAGAAACTATCTAGAACTTGACAGCTGATGACAAATGAGAGGGTTAAAAAAGGAAGAACCACTAGAGATTACGAGTTTTAAAGAGGCACTGCTCTCATTTTTTAGAGATAACTGAAATCTCTGGTTCATTACCATTTGGTAGTGGGGGAGGGTAAAAGGAAATATCAACTCTCAGATGCTTAATGAACTTGTTTCTTTATTAGCACTAAATTTCAGATTGAAAGTCCTTTGTGTTTTTACTTTTTTTAAGAGTCATGCTTTGAGTTCAAATTCACTGTTCCCTATTACTATAATTAATACCTACTCCAAAATCTCAGTAAACTTACTTTGAAAAGTGAGTACCAGAATACAAATACAGAAAACCTAATTCCCAAAATCCAATCTTATATCTATTTTTTAAAAATTTTACGTATTTGATACAGGGTCTCATCATGCAGCTTGTAGTGTTCCTCCTGTTTCAGCCTCCCCAGTGCCAGGATTATAGCCAGGTGCCACCACGCTGGGTTTTAATGACTGGCTCAGCACATCAGGGGGTAGGGCCAGTGAGGCATGGAGTACCAGGGATTGAATCTGGGTCCTTGCACTTGCTTAGGCAGGTGCTTAGACTGCTGAGCTATCTCCGTGGTTCCTTTTCCAACTATCTCTTAAACAGACGACATTAAATTTTTCACTGAAAAATATGGCTCTTCAGTCTGTAGAAATGTAAAGCAATCCTATAAGCATGTTATTAAAAATGATTTTAGTTTGAAAAATAAAACATGTACCCAAAGGGCTAGTCACAAAATTGATATTTTGTTAGTACATATATGTTTGTGATACAGAATGAATGCACCATCATGGGGAATAGGTGCATATTAGAAAACTTTTGTTTTCATGGACTTTCCTTCTTGGTTCATTCCTAATGTCATGGCTGTGATCAGTGGGATTGGGGTTGGGCTGGGAAGAAACCAAACACAGATAAGAGGACCTTATTTTATTGGGGGAGGGATGCAAAACTAAAGTACACAAGGTATGAACAACAAAGCCCCAAGAGTTCACTCTGATCTAATATTTCAACTAAAGATTTCTGGCTTTCAGTGTATAACTTACACTATAAAAGTCAAGCCAAAAGCTATGTGCTGTTACTGAAAAGAAGGAGGGGTTCTTATCGTCATAATTTAGAGGGTGAGAAGGTTAAGATAGTCTAACTTTACCTGTTTTCTTTTTGGAAATGCTAATATTGAGCCATAAAAATTCAACATACTAAGCACAGTAAACGGTATCTGAAAATTGCTTTCCCGTCACTTTAGAAATCTGATCATAGTTTTTATGTAGAAGTCCACAACAGATGCTCCTTAACCTCAGAAATTTGTTACTATTGTTTTTAAATTGGCTTCTAACAAATTATCCTTTAGATCTAAACTTTGATACTCTATAGTATATAGTTCCTCATTTAGGACTGATAGACTTAGTTTTTTTTAACTTTATAATAGTGTTCAGTAGTTTAGATTTATTATGTATGTTTTCTTTTGCAAGTACTATAATTCCTTTTTTTTTTTTTTTTTTTTTTTGTGGTACTGGGGATTGAACTCAGGACCCTGCACTTGCCAGGTAAGCACTTGCTCTACTGAGCTATCTCCTCTGCCCTAAAATTCCATTTTAAACTGAGGAACATTCTGTAGTAGGCTGAGTTAAATAATATTATCCCCCAAGACTTATGTTCCCAGAGCCTTAGAATATGAAAATTTGAAAATACAGTATTTGTAGATCAAATTGAAATGAGGTCATACTGAATTAGCATGGACACTAAACCAAGTATCAGTGTCTCTCAGGGTGAGGTGAGGGAAACTGGATCCCAGGGAAGACACAGGTGGAGAAAGGGCATGTAATACAGAAGCAGACACTGAGCTGCTAAAGCTATAGGCCCAGGAGCACCACAGACTGCTGGCAACCTCCAGAAGCTTGGAGAGAGGGACCATACTGCTGACACCCTAATTTTGGACTTCTGGACTCAGGAAAGATAAAAGGATAAATTTGTTTTGCTTTCAGTTACCTAGTTTATGGAATTTTATTACGGCAACCTTAGCAAACTATATTATCTCACTGTATTTTCCATCTTGCTATTTTAGGAAGCATTTTATTACTATAACCATGTCCATAGACAGCACATCTTTCTAAAGTCAAAGTCAGGTCCCTAGAAGGAAAATCATAATAATAGCCATCTGATGTTTGACTTTCACTTAATCAGTAAGAAAGTGACAAAATGTTACTGAACTATTCATCTCTGAACCCTGCAGTCAGCCTAACTCTCATTCCTTTTTCTCTGCTGAGTAACTCCAAATACTTTCACAATTGAAGTTCTATTTTTGAACCCTATTTCCAAGGTCTCAGTCTTAGACCTATCAGCTGTTATTGCTCCTCGAGGTCCAATGAAGGCTCACACAATAGCTTATGGTAAGCAGAGCTCTGATACCAAGCAGGCTTCCCTGGCATTGCTCCTTTATGTGGACTTCTAGCAACTATCACCCTCTGCCCAAAATACCCTGCTACATACCAGGAGTTTGACAGCTACTGTAGAACATAGCACATACTGACTGTTCACACATATGGGCTCTTTCCAACAGCTTGCTGTAAGGAATCTTACCTGTTCTCAAGTTTCTTATCTTTGCTTAGACAGTCCAAAGCTATTACAGGCAGATCTTTTAGTGTACATGTGTGTGTGTTTTACTACACTACATTGGAATAAATGTTTCTATGTAGTGAGGGGGAAAAAGATAAGTAAAGCAACATTTCTTAAGTACCTAGTATTATCTCATATAGTCCAAAGGATATAGCATGTTTTAACTCATCCCTCAAAATAACCGGGAAAAGTAGGTGCTATTATCTCAATTTACAGATGAGGAAATAGTTACTGACCAGTCACACTCATCTAGGAGCCAACTGTCACACTCATCTAGGAGCCAACTACTGAGCTGAGGCATAAATCCAAGCAGCCGGGCTCAGCAACCTAAGTTCTTACTTACCCACTACAATACTGTGCATATCTAATCTCCCCACACCTTGATGATGTCCCACATTTTCAGTCAGTTCAAACTTATACATGTTAAGATCCTTCCATAAATCTTTCTAAAACCGCTACCCTAGCTTTAAATCTAAATTTTCCTCAATTGTGAACTCTTTCACAATATGTATATTTTCATAGACTGAGTCTTCTTAAAATGTAGTTTGCCAGAATATTTGAGTATAAAGCCTAGGGTTTGGCACTTGGGAATCTGACAATCAAATCAATTTAAAAAAAGTAATAACAGCAATCCAAATTTCCAACCAATGTCTAGGAACTCAACTCTTACTGAAAGATGATCCAAAAATCTAATCAAATTCAAGGGAAAAGAAAAATCATTAACCTGATTCATTAGGTTTTTGTTTTGTTTTCTGGAACTGAGAATTGAACTCAGGTCCTTGGCAAGCACAAGCACTTATTCTACTGAGCTATCTCCCCAGACCCAAATTCACTACTTTCGAAGGAAAGCTTACCTTTAGGAGAAAAGAACAAAGACGCAGATTTTAAAAGGATGAAGACAGGCTAGGGTATACTCAAGTGGTATAGCTCAAGCGGTAAACGTTATTACAAAACAAGGCCCTGGGTACAACCCCTAATACCACAAAAAAGTGATGAAGGATTTATCTTTAGTATCATTGTCAGGATAAACAAAACATGCAACTACTTGTTTTAAGAAGTACTATTTTGAGCCAGGCTTGGTGGCGCACGTCTGTAATCCCAGCACTTGGGAGGCTGAGGCAGGAGGACTGATGTGAGTTTAAGACCAACCTGGGCTACAAAAGTGAGATCAAGGCCAGCCTGAACTGCATAGTGAGACCCTGTTTCAAAAAGATCAAACAAAACAAAACAAAAAAAGAGCATTCCTTTAAAGAAAAAAAAAAAAAAAAAAAAAGTGCTATTTTATTTAATTAAAACCAAAAAAGCAATGGACTCCCTGGAACTTAAAAGTTTTGAAGTAAGATATCCTATATTTTCTCGATATGAAGAAACAGGTTCTAAGAGCAAATATAACTTCCCTCATTTCATCTTTTTTTCTTTTGTTTTTTGAGTCAAGGTCTTACTATGTAGCTCAGGCTGGCCTCAGTCTCACAGCAATGATTCTCTTGCCTTAGCCTCCCAAGTGGTAGGATTTTAGGTATGTACTAGAATGCCTAGCCCCTCATTTTGTCTTAATATCTTTCATATTATTGAAATACACAGAATGTATGTAGAATGTGCAGCATATGATCTGTCAAAGAAAGAAGGATCTAAAACAGTGGTTATCAACCTTTCTAATGCCGTGACCCCGCAATACACTTCCTCATGTTGCAGTGACCCCAAACCAAAAAATAATTTTGGTGGCTACTCCAAATTACTAATTCCAATAAATAACATTTCACCATGGCATAGCATGGGTTTAAATATGTATTTTCCGATGGCTTTAGGTGACCCCTGTGTTTTGGTTGTTTGACCCTTGCCAGGGTCGTGACCCACAGGTTGAGAACCGCTGATCTAAAATGTAAACTCCATTTAAAAACTCTATTAAAGGCTTAGGTAAAAAAGTAATTTCAGAAGCTACTATACGGTACATAAAATGCTAACTTCCTTGAGAAGAGTCACTGCATCAAAGTCCTATTTCTCTTTTTTTTTTTTGTCTTTTTGAGACAGGGTCTCATTATGCAGTTAAGGCTGGCCTTGAGCTCACTTTTGTAGCCCAGGCTGGTCTCGAACTTGCACCAATCCTCCTGCCTCAGCCTCCCAAGTGCTGGGATTACAGGCGTGAGCCACCACGCCCGGCAAAAGTCCTATTTCTTGACTTTAAGGGGAATCTGGTTTTGGGGGGATGTTACTTTCACTAGAATGAAAGCAATTCATAACATTTTTTAAATATGGAGAGTGCTTAATTTTCGAGCTCTCATGGTAATTCACTGGAGAATAGACTTCATGGCTCAGCTTTTTTGTGCCACTCCCATATGCTTGAAGCATCCGTTGACATTGCTTGCTATATTTTAAATTCAGGCATGAAGCAGGGTTCTTGTTTTTCTGAGGCTCACAAAGACCAGACTCAGAGCTTAGTTCTATAGCACCTATTTAGCTGGACTTAGCCTACATCAAGCACTTTATTGTCAAATAAAATGGCATCTTCATGGAGCTTAGTAACTAAAGTAGTTCTCCGGAGTTTGGTAAATATTTTGTGTCTACTCTTGATCTCTATTGTCAAGGAACTAGCTCCATCATGTTGCAAAGGGCTGGAAAATGTTTTTTTTAAGCATCTAAAAAATAGCTGGCTACTGCACTCCTTGGGGTTGTTGGCTGAAATGAAGAAACACAAAGCTACCTACTATAACTTGCCCACACCTTGATAGCTTATTCAGAAGCCAGCTCCTTTTGTGATGATTTTCTCCAGTCAACCCTACCAGAATTAGCCCTCTTCCACTTCAGTGCTTCTGAAGCACTTTGTCACACTTGGTATGGCCTTTAAATTATTTACATCTCTCTATCTGCTCTTAAAAACTAGGTTAACATTTTAGTCATATATATATAATATATTATACATATAATATACTATATTATATACGTTATATATTTTATATATGTATATGTATGTATATATATATACATATATATATATACATATATATATATATGCACTGAATTACTCAGTAGGGACACTCACAGTATTACATTGTCACTGTCTTAGAATACAACAGAGCAAAGAATCTAGAGTAAACTTTTTTCTTGAGACAGGCTCTTTTGTATAGTACACGCTGGCCTTGAACTCACGGCAATCTTCCTCTCTAAGCCTTCTGAGTGCTGGTATTACAGGTATGCACCACCACACCTGGCCTGAATACCTCTACTTTTACATATTTACTCTAGCCAGGTGTTACGGTATATAACTATAATACCGGTATGTGGGAGGCTGAGTCAGGAAGACTGCTATGAGTTTGAGGCCAGCCTAGGCTACATAAAAGAGTTAAGGCCAGCCTGCACTATATACCTCTTAAAAAGGAGTATTCATGGCTTGATCAAAGGTACTTAATATAACTGAGGTAATGAATATTGTGTGACCTGCATTTGAAATGCCTTTAGGGCACCAAAAAGTAATTAGAAGTGTGAAGGTATAAAAAGAACAATTTTTTTAAAAAATCTATACTTATTGCTATGTTCTGAGACTACATACAAATAATGCTACAGAAATATTACTTTCAGAAAACTAAACCCAGTGGCAACCAACCCATTACTGAGACAACCAACAAACATTAAGTTAGCTTTTAGGCAAAGAGTATAAAGACATATAAGGTTCAGGTTTGGGTCCTGTTCTCACATAGTTTCTAGTTTAATCATGCAAAGAACAAAAACATGTTCATGTGGAAAAGTTAACTACAGTGTAGTAAAACCAGTTTAAGGGGCCCGGCGGGATGGCTCAGTGTTCTAAAGCGCCTGCTTGGGGAAGCTTGGGTGGCTTCAGGGACCGCGGTTCTATCCCCGGCACCACATGCTGCGCTGGCCCTGCCCTCGGGGCGGGCTGAGCCGGCCATGAAAATGAGTGAACAAACAAACAAGGGTTCTGAAACAAGAAAAAAAAAAAAAAAAAA
>PVJA010025497.1:0-20098 GCA_004027025.1 Myocastor coypus
CTCTCTCTCTCTCTCTCTCTCTCTCTCTCTCTCTCTCTCTCTCTCTCTCTCGCTCTCTCAAGTAAATGACTGGTTTATAAGAAAACGAAAATGGGTATTAAAAGAAAGTAAGAGATTAGGAAAAATGCTGTAGGATTTACCGGCTACAATTTTGTATATACTTAGGTTTCTAAATATCTGTGTAAAAATGTGTAACATTGTATAGGCATTTATTAGAATATCAGGGATTGATGGAAAATATCAATTCCAAGTTAAATGTAAGATGTTTGATATTCAGAAAGACTTGAGACAACAAGATCTCCTTGTTGCAGGGACCACTGTTTGATCCCTGGCACCACATGCTGGGCCAGCCCAGCCCTCAGGGCAGGCTGAGCTGGCCATAAAAGTAAATAAATAAACAAACAAACAAATGTTCTGAAACAAGAAAAAAAAATAAAAATTTAAAAAAAAATAAAGTTTAAAAAAAGATCTCCTTGAGTGATGTTAAGCTCCAGTACCTGTGTTATAGAGTAATAAGTATCACAAAGCTTCTCTGCTGGAGGGCTAAGAATATAAGTTTACAGACCAAAAATTAGAGAAAAAGAAGGGCTACAAGGACAGCCAATATTTTGGCCCTAGCACTTCAATGTCAGTGAGGACTCAGGATGTAAGAAAACCAATCCATTGTTAGATCTAACTACTTGACTTAAAGTAGTTCAACTTCAGTTTCTGTTACTTGCAAAGAAAGAGTTCTGATGAATATATGTCCTGGAGATAACTGGGAATTTGTCTCAGCTGAATTTATAAGTTTGGCCTGGATTAGACAGAGCATCACTAAGAATCTCATGACTTTCTTTCCTCTTCCTAATAACAAGGCTGGAAATACATTATGAGACAAACTAAATGAAAAAGCCATCTAATGAGTCTCCTCCCTTCTTCTGTACCTTACAAGCTATACTGCTACATTCCCTCAAGAATTAGTAGGTGGGTCATTTTGCTTCAGGTCCATAATCACAGCAATGGGGAGGCTGACACAGGAGGATTGCTGTGGGTTCAAGGCCATCCTGAACTATATAATGAGTCCAAGGCCAGCCTAGACTACACAGAGAGACTATCTCAAAAACCTAAAACAAACAAAAAATACTTAATGTGTGATAATAAAGATATCTTATGTGTGTGATTTATTTCATATGTTTTAAAATGCTCATATTTTAAAAATACCTCCAGGCTGGGGGTATAATTCAGCAGGATAAGCAGACTCTACCTGGCAAAGTTTGATCCCTGATGCCACACCCCAAAGAAAGTTTTATTTTTTCCAAGATCCTTACATTAATCCTACAAACAGTTAAAACCTATCAGGAAGCAAAGATAAAATGAACTGACTTTAAAATCATTTTTCCCATCAACTATTCAGACATTATTTCCCAAAGAAATGTGCTCTGATTACTACTTTTTTAAGACTAACAGCATTATCTAAATTCGCCACTGGTCCTCGACAGGTATTTCATTTCCTGTACAGTTCAAATAACCAACCACTTCCACTGCTTTTCTCTTTTGCTCTCTAGATATCTCATTTATTTGTTATCACCAAATTGTAATATAGCACTGATAATTTTAAGCAGTAATATAACTTTAGTTCTTACCACAAATGAAAATAAAGGCTGAGACAAATGTAGTAGGTACTAGAACTTTAGATAGTGGATCAGCTTTTAAACCTTTCACAGAAACTAATCCCTTGGTTGTATTTATAGCACAAGCAATTAATTTGATTAAAATAAATATTCTTTGATGATCCTCAAGAATAAAGCAGTGTGATTTTAATATGGTAAAATTGTTATTGACTTGGGAATATCACATGAGATTTGTAAAGCCAAGCAAAGATCAAAAAGGCTCTATGATTATAAAACATCAAAAGTTTCAGGCAAGTTCTTCCTTAGAGAGAAGCCTTAAATATTAAAGAATTCATTATACTGTAACAATAAGAAATTAGTTTAATGAGTGTCCCATTGATGGTTGACTGGGATAAAATATCAGAATCGTACCCTGTTATCTCATAAACTGCTTAATTAGAGAAAGGATGCACTCACTAAGCTTCTACCTCTCACATATGTTCATATTATTTTAAAATATACTGAGTCGGGAGAAATATATTATATTTTTATATAAGTAGCCTCACTGTGAGCAGTTACCAGATGCTTGATCCCAGGTTACTTTCAACAACTCTAAACATTTGTCTCCTTTTAAAATAAACATTCATTAACATTTATGAAGACAGTATTATCATTTATTTTAGGTTACTTTAACAAAATATCTGGGCCTGGCGGGATGGCTCAGTGGTCTAAAGCGTCTGCTTAGGAAAGCTTGGGCGGCTTCAGGGACCGTGGTTAGATCCCCGGCACCACATGCTGTGCCAGCCCTGCACTCCGGACGGGCTGAGCCGGCCATAAAAATAAATAAAATAAACAAAATACCTGAAAATGAATGATTTACAAAAAAACAGAAGTTTATTTGCCTCATGACACTATAGGCTGGGAAAACTTAGCATATGGTAAAAGTCTTTCTCTTTGTATTACAATTAGGTGAAAATCACCCTATAATAAGACAAAGAAAGCTTCCTAGATAGATCTGTCCTCTTCATCTCATGAATATATTTGTGCCTACAAAGGGACCCCAACCTCATGACTTTATCTAAGTAAATGACAAGAACTTAGATGGGGTAAAAGGAGAGAATAGATAAACTGATCAGCAGATACAAATCTGCAGGTATATTTGAAGAGTAGGTTCTGGTGTTCTATCACCCAATAGGGTGGCTATGTTAATAGCATTAAATAGAAGGGGCTGGGTGATAGCTCAGTGACATAAGCACCTGTATAGTAAGCACAAGGTCCCAAGTTCAATCCTTGGCATGAAAAAATTGAATTGAATATTTAAATAATTAAAAGAAATAATTTTGAACGTTTTAGCCACATAAAAAAATAAATGTAGAAGGTGACCAATATTCTGCGCTAAGTACACAACTAAGAAAAGTAAAACTGAATGTCCATACAAGCCTATATGTGAGCCATCACAATGGTGTCATTCAGGATAGCCAAAACATAAGACCAACCTAAAGGAGAATCAACAAGTGAACAAATAAAATGTAGTTTACAAAAATATGTATAATATTGTTTATAATAATATTGAAATATTATTAACTGGAGAAAAGACTTAAAGCCCAGTGTGGTGTCATATAACTGTAACCCCAACACAGAAAGAAGTGGAGGCAGGAGGATGACAACTTCAAGAAGAGCCTGGGCAACTTAGTGACCTCATGGGACACTGTCTATGAGTAGATGATACAGATAGATAGATAGATAGATAGATAGATAGATAGATAGATAAATAGACAAATGTAAAGTCCCGGATCAAGTAACACACACACACACACACACACACAGACACACACACACACACACACAGACCCCAAAGCACTCAAACTACTGATCCATGCACCACCATATGGATGAACTTTTGCCTCAGTCACTGTCTTGTCACTGAGACACAAAACTTACCACTCACAACACAATGAAGAGACTGCTTTGGCTCATGGTCTCAAAGTTTCCATCTGCCATCAGCTGACCTCAATGCAGAAACACCATCATGAGAGGGCCTAGGGGAGCAATGTGGCCCTGCTCATGTAAGTCGGGAGGCAGAGAAAGGGAGAAGCCAGGGAGAAAGGCCTATCCATCCACTTTTTGCTCCAGCGACCCACCTCCTCCAGCCATGCCCAATCTCTGATTACACATAAGACTGTTGGGGAGCATTCTTGGTCTAAACAATATAAATTTTGGACACATTATGCTAACTGAAAGAAATAAAGCGTGTAGTACTCTATAGGTTACAATTTCATTTATTTGGAATATTCAGAGTAAATTAAGATCTTGAGATAGAAAGTAGATTAGTATTTCCTAGGGCATTGTTTCTGGAACAGGACAGTGAGAGAATGATTATGAATGAATGTATGTTCTCTTCTGGAATAATTAAGATATGAAATTATTTGTGGTAGTGGTACAACCTTATGGAGACACTAAATACCAATGAATTAGGCACATTAAAATCATTAAAATAAAATTTATGTTATACAAAAATAGTTTGATTTTAACAATCGTAATGTGCAATGTATTATAAAAGCTTTAAAACTAAACTTATGTTTAAAAATTAAGATTATTATTAATGAGAGAAAAATCCATGAATTTTAGATTTTGTTTAAACTATAGATAAACAAACATCACATTTTGAATTAGAGATTTTACTAACTGCTATTTTGTACATCTTTTGATAATATGGCATAAAAACATTGTATAAGAGAATTTTTATATTATAGATTCATTTTCATCCTTCCATAATTGAAAAGAAAATTGAAGAAAATCATAAGGTGTAGATATCTCTTCATTAGACTCAGTTATCTTTCAGCTGCTCATTGCTAGTGAGGTTTGAACTACAGCTCATAATGAATATTGTGTAAACCAATCTAATAATTTAAAGAACATCCTAATTCTAATGCAATAACAATAATATCAACATTATAAAGTTTCTGTTTTTTTTAAGAATTTTTTATAGCGGGGCGTGGTGGCACATGCCTGTAATCCCAGCACTTGGGAGGCTGAGGCAGGAGGATCGGTGTGGGTTCAAGACCAGCCTGGGCTACAAAAGTGAGTTCAAGGCCAGCCGGAACTGCACAATGAGACCCTGTCTCAAATGGACAAAAAAAAAAAAGAATTTTTTATTTTATTTTTTTTTCTTGTTTCAGAACTTTTGTTTGTTTGTTTATTTATTTTTATGGCCGGCTCAGCCTGCCCTGAGGGCAGGGCTGGCTCAGCATGTGGTGCTGGGTATCGAACCGCGGTCCCTGCAGCCGCCCCAGCTTTCCTGAGTAGGCGCTTTAGAGCACTAAGCTATCCTGCCAGGCCCCAGTTTCTGTATTTTTATTATTTACCTTTTTATGTCAAAAATCATAAAGTTTCCAGACATATATTTTAAGGAGTGAATTAATTTATTAATTTAAAACAATAGTTTAGTTTTACACTTTCTTTATAAAAGCTATGGTATATTTAAACCAAATTATCAAAGTCTTCCTTATATCAATGTTGTTTTCTTTTTCTTTTTCTTTTTCTTTTTTACAGTTTTTGTGGTTTTACTGAAGCAGAAATGAACCTGTACAGCGGCCGTCTACTCGTTTTCTTCGCTGCGCAGCCTGGCATTGGGATTGGTGACTTGGATGGCTGGCTGGGCTGCTCTTTCCACGATGGCCTTGCGGTTCTTAGAGGAGACGTTGTGCGCGATCTCTGCACAGTAAGACTTGCTGCATATCAGCAGCACCTCCAGCTCCTTAACATTGTGCACCAGGAACTTCCGGAAGCCACTGGGCAGCGTGTGCTTTGTCTTTTTGTTACTTCCATAACCTATGTTGGGCATCAAGATCTGGCCCTTGAACCTTCTCCGCACCCTGTTGTCGATTCCTCTGGGTTTCCGCCAGTTTCGCTTAATTTTGACATATCGGTCAGACTGGTGCCGGATGAACTTCTTGGTCCTCTTTTTGACGATCTTGGGCTTCACGAGGGGTCTGAGGGCTGCCATGGTGCCAAGCAGGAGATGGCGGCCACCTCTGCAGGCAGCGCCGAGGAAGAGCACCAATGTTGTTTTCTACCATTCTCTATAAAATTTTCTTTCCTTATTTTACTTAATTAATTATAATCATTCATATAAATTAGAATTTTTTTAATGAGGATAATAACTGAAAATATATTTTCAAAATAGTTACCAGACTCATTAGCATTCTTGAATTTGTACAGATCTCTCTACATTATGATAACTATCTTCCAAAGAAATTACATGAGCAATTCAGCGACTGACATATTCTACTCTAATTTGAGTGCAGCTATTATAAAGGTATACTTGGCCTGATTTGAAATACAGTACTATGTGTGCCCATGCACAAGCTACAACTGATGCTGCTATGCATGCAGTTAGTCTCTGCAAAGGACATTGTGACTTCTCACTTATCAGGATATATGCTCATCGCCTGATTCCCCATATACAACCAGGTGACCGATTTCTGGCGGTGCTATTCTGGCATTATGTAATCTGCTATGTCAACAGAGATATTAAAAGCTTTAGAACTCATTTATGTGACCCAATAAGTCACTGTTAAATGGTGGTGTGTTTTTGATGAGTAAACCAAAAGTATAAGCCACATCGAAAGTGAGCAACTTAAGATAATTTGTTATCAACATTTTGTGACTATATATTACCAGTTGACAATAAAATATATTTGAATATACAAATAAAATATAGTTATCTTTGTTTCTTATTCATTTCCGACATAAAAACTAATATTGCGAAGGTTTTTTGTTTCATTTCTTTAAAAAGTTTTATTTTAGAATAGAACGAAAAATTGAGACCTCCTCTGGCCCATGGTGAGACATACATACTCCGGCCCTCCTGAGACCTCCTCTGGCCTGCCTGAGACCTCCTCTGGCCAGCCTGAGAACTTCTCTGGCCCACTGCAAGCGCAGCCTAATCAACATCAGGCTCCCCTTATCAGACCTCCTCTGGTGTGCTGCAAGTGCAGCTTATCCAGCAGCTAGGCCACCATGTGACTCAGACCTTCAGCCTGACACAAGCATAGCCTATCCAGCACCAGGTCTGCCATGTGAGTCAGACTTCCGGCCCGACGCAAGCATAGCCAATCCAGCAGCCAGTCCCACCAGGTAAGTGTGACCTCTCTCCCTAAGACTACAAGCACTCAACCAACCCAGTAGCTCAGACTGAACGACTAATTGGTGGGCATGCAGTTTTGCACCAATGGTCACTGCTATACAGAATGATACAGACAAGGAGCAAAATGCAATCTCAGGTCCCAAATCCACCTATAACAGATACAGGAGACACAACCAGGAAAGAAAAAGGGAATCATGAAGATGAAATCTCTGAATCTATAGCTTCTGAGGTAGACAGACAAGTGCAGAAACATAAAGAGTAAATCAGATCAGAGATAACATGTGAAGTAAAAAAAAAGAAATGCATGAATTAATAAACTCTGAAGTGGAAAAACAACTGAGGAAACATACAGAGGAAACTAGGACAGAAATAATCTCTGAAGTTAAAAAAGCCATCTCTAAATTAATAGTATCTAAAGTAGAGGAACAACTACAGAAAGATACAGATGAGAACAGAGGAGAAATAATTTCAGATGAGAACAGAGGAGAAATAATTTCTGAACTAGAGAGAAAAAAGATAACTATAATGAGAGACTTCAACACTACTAAAGAAGACATTGATAAAAATTAGGGGAGAATAGAAAAATGATGGATCCTGCATTGAGAAATATAGTAATGAAATAGATTGCATGAAAGTTTCAAAGACATATAGGAGAAAGTAAAATCTCAACCACAAGCTGGCAAAAACGTATGAACAGAAGTGAAGATAGAGTTTGAGATCTTGAAGACACAGTCGCAGCTAGAGAAAAGGTAGAAAAGATCTCATAAAAACAATCAGGATGTAAGAAAAAATAATTCAGCATCTGCAAGATGATGTGAAAATGAACAACATGAGATTAATAGGAATTAACAAGAAAGAAGTCAACAAAAATAAGATTAAAAAATATGGGCAGGCCAGCGGGATGGCTCAGTGGTCTAAAGCCCCTGCTTAGGGAAGCTTGGGGGCTTTAGGGACCGAGGTTCGATCCCCAGCACCATATGCTGCGCCAGCCCTGCCCTCGGGGCGGGCTGAGCCGGCCATAAAAATGAGTGAATAAACAAAGGTTCTGAAGCAAGAAAATAAATAAATAAATAAATAAATAAATAAATAAATAAATAAATATGGGCAGAAATAATAGCAAAAAACTTCCCAAATATGAGAAAACAATCAGATATTCTGGTAACTGAAGAATAAAGAACTGCAAATAACATCAACCCTACTACAAACACACCAAAACATATAATAGTTAAGATCCCAGAAATCCAGCAAAAGAATAATATACTAAAAGCTGCTAGAGAAAATAAACAGACCACATTTAAAGGACCACCCATCAGAATAATGGCAGATTTCCCTTCACAAACCATGAAGTCAAGAAGAACATAGAGCAAAGTACTTCAAGTCCTCCCGAAAAATAAATTCAGCCCAGACTGCTATACCCAACAAAACTCTCCTTCAAGTATGAGGGAGAAATGAAGTATTTCCATGATAAGGAACAACTAAAGAATTTCATGAAACCAAAGCCAACCCTACAAAGTATACTAAAAAAAAACTTTAGAGACCGACCCAAAGGACCCGAACTCAACAAATGAGAACAGAAAGAACACACCAGATAGGGAAACCAATTAAACACAGGAGAAAAACAGGTAAGCAATAGTAAGCAAAACTCATGTCAATCATAAGTCAATGCATTTCAATTATAACCATCAATGTAAATGGACTCAATTCTCCAAGTAAAAGATATAGTCGGGCAAAGTGGATAAGGAAACAAAATCTAATCATATGCTATATACAAGAAACACACTTAACTCAGAAAGAAACTCATAGGCTAAAAGTTAAAGGGGGAAAAACAATAGCACATGCTCCAGCATCTAAAAAAAAAAAAAAAAGCAGGAGTAGCAAACTTGTTTGCAGACAGTCTAAACTTCAAACTGAGTTTGGTCAAATGAAATAAGGAAGGCCACTACATACTGGTTAGGGGGATATTCAAGACAAAGAGGTAACACTCATAAATATGTATATACCCAATACGGGAGCAACAAGGTATATAAGACAAATATTTTGGACATGAAAAATCTAATATCAAATACCACCATCTTAGCAGGAGAACTTAACACACCTTTATCCCAAAAGACAGGTTAAGCAGACAAAAAATTAGCGAAGAAGTCATAGAACTGAACCAGAACTTGGAACAACTAGTCTTGGTGAACACACACAGAGTATTCCACACAACCACTTCAGAATACACATTTTTTTCAGTTGCACATGGAATATTTTCTAAAATAGACCACATACTAGTCCATAGGCCATGCTTAAGTATATGCAAGAAAACAGAAATTATCCCATGCATACTATCTGACCAAAGTACAATGAAACTGGAAATAAATGACAAAAGAAACAAGGAGAACCCCAGAAATATATGAAAATTAGACAACACCCTTCGCATCAATCAGTGGGTTACAGAAGACATTAAATAAGAAATTAAACAATATGTACAATTTAATGAAAATTCAAACACAACTTACCAGAATTTATGGAATTCAATGAAAGCAGTTCTTAGAAGCAAATTTATAGCCCTGAACGCACATATTAAGCAGACAAAACAGAAACAAATAAATACTCTGATACATCACCTAAGCCAACTAGAAAAGGAAGAGCAAACTAAATCCAAAGCCCCAAGATGGGAGGAAATTATAAAAATATTAGAGCAGAAATCAATTCAATTGAGACGAAAACAACACAGAGAATTAATGAATCAAAAAGCTGGTTCTTTCAAAGATTAAATAAAATTGATAAGCCCCTAGCTAACCTCATCAAAAAGAGGAAAGAAAGGACTCAAATTCAAGCAATAAGTAATGAAAAGGGTGAAATTACTAAAGACCCATCAGAGATTCAGAGGATCATAAGCAGCTACTTTGAGAGTCTTTACTATCACAGAATTGAAGACACAGAAGAAACAGACAGATTCCTGGAAAAGTATAAATTATGAAAACTGAATCAAGAAGATATAAGAACTCTCAACAAACCAATAACGCCAATGAAACACAAAATGTAATTAAAAGTCTACTGACAAAGAAAAGTCTAGGATAGGATTGACAAAGGTGAATCCTTTGTAGAATTTAAATTCTACAAGAAATATATAGAAGACATAAGCCCAATACTCCTCACACTCCTCAATGAAATTGAAAAGGAAACAATCCTCCCAAAATTATTCCTAGAAGCAAGTATTACACTGATACAAAAAACAGAGAGAGATGCAACTAAAAAAGAGAACATAGATGCAAAAATTCTCAATAAAATACTTGCCACTAGAAAACAACAAATCATCAAGAAGACTATACACCATGACCAGGTAGGATTTATCCCAGGAACGCAAGGATGGTTCAATAATGCAAATCTATAAATGTGGTACACTATATCAGTACAGTCAAATCCAAAAATCACTTGATAGTCTCAGTTGATGCAGAAAAGACTTTTGAAAAATTCCAACACTCACTCATGTTCAAAATCCTACAGAAAACTGAATAGAGGGCCTCTACCTCAACCTGATAAAAGCCATCTATGATAATCCAATAGCTCACAAAATTCCACATTTAGAAAAACTGAAGCGTTTTACTCTTAAATCTGGTACAAGACAAGGATGTTCTCTATCATTACTCCTATTCAATATACTTCTGGAATCATTAGCTGCAGCCATTAGACAAAAGAGGGAAATAAAAGCCATAAAAATAGTTAAAGAAGTTAAATTATCGTTATTTGCAGATGACATGATAATCTTCTTGGAAGACCCCAAAAAGTCCACCAACAAGCTACTAGTATTAATAAACAAATTCAGTATCATAGTAGGTTACAAACTCAAATTACAAAAGTCAATGACATTCCTCTATAGAGATAACAAACACACTGAGAGAAATGAGAGAAACAATACCTTTTACAATAGCACCAAAGAAAATGAAATATTTAGAAATTATCCTAACTAAAGAAGTAAAAGACCTTTTCAATGAAAAATACAGTACTCTGGAAAAAAAAGATCCTAGAGGATTTCAGAAAGATATTCCCTGCTCCAGGACAGGAAGAACCAATATTGTGAAGATGGCCATACTCCCTAAACTATTATACAGATTTAATGCAATTCCTATCCAAATACCATCAACATACCTCACAGAACTGGAAAAATCATTCCTAAAATTTATTTGGAACCAAAAGAGATCCAGAATTGCAAAGAAAATCCTAGGCAACAAAGGAAAGGCAGGAGAAATTACAATTCCTGACCTAAAATTATACCACAGAGCTACCGTAATAAAATCAGCATGGCATTGGAGAAAAAAAAACCTGAGGGTCAGTGGAACAGATTAGAAGATGCAGAAGTAAATAAAAACATTCTCAGCTACCTTATTTCTGACAAAGGGGCCAACATGTTTACTGGAAGAAAGATAACCTCTTTAACAAATGGTGCTGGAAAAACTGGCTCTCCACATGTTGAAAACTAAAACTTCACCCAGCTCTATCACCATGCACTAAACTAAAGTCAAATTGGATTAAAGATCTAAATATTAAAAGAGAAACCCTAAACCTCCTAGATGAGAAAGTCAGAGGAAATCTTGAAGACATCGGGGTAGGCAAACAATTCATGGACAAGAATCAAAATGCACATTTAACACTTGACAGAATCAACAAATGGGACCTCCTCCGGCTGAGAAGTTTTTCATGTCAAAAGAAATTACCTGAAAGGGGCCTGGCAGGATGGCTCAGGGGTCTAAAGCGCCTGCTTGGGGAAGCTTGGGCGACTGCAGGGACCGCGGTTCAATCCCCGGCACCATATGCTGTGCCAGCCCTGCCCTCGGGGCGGGCTGAGCCGGCCATAAAAATGAGCGAATAAACAAACAAACGTTCTGAAACAAGAAAAAATTAAATTAAATTAAATTAAATTAAAAAAAGAAATTACCTGAAAATACAATGCATAAATTCTGAAAATATTTTAACTAATAAATATTCAGACAAAGGTCTTCTATCTAGAATTTATAAAGAACCAAAAGCCATTAGGATCCCAAAATTCAAAGATCCAATCCAGAAATGGGCATCTGAGATGAACACACACTTCTCAGAGAAAGAAATTCAACAAGCCTATAAATACAAGAACAAATGCTCCACTTCACTAGCCATTCATGAAATCTAAATCAAAAGAATGCTTAGATGCCATCTCACCCCAGAAAGAATAGCTATCATAAAGAAATCAACCAACAAGAAATGTTGCAGAGGCTGTGGGGGAAAAGGAACCCTTCTCCACTGCTGCTGGGAATGCATACTGATGCAACCGTTATGGAAAGCAGTGTGGGGACTCCTTAAAAAACTAGAGCTGGAAATCCCATTCAATCCAGCTATCCCCCTACTGGGAATTTTTCCAGAAGAAATGAAAACATCATATCATAGTGACATCTGTGCACCTATATTCATAGCAGCACAATTTGTGATAGCCAAATCCTGGAAACAACCAAAATGCCTATCTGCTGAAGAATGGTGGAAGAAGATGTGGTGTTTTCATAAAATGGAGTATTACTCAGCTCTAAGGAATGATAAACTAGAACACTTCATATGTAAATGGATGTATGTTGAATGTATAGTCATAAGTGAAATAAACCAGACCTACATATGCAAATATCATATAGTTTCCCCAGTGTAAGGATTGAAAAGAATTAATTAATTAATTAATTTTGTATGGTACCAGGAATCAATCTCAGGACCTTGCGTTTTCTGCATTCTCAACTCCTATAACTTTCTTTTAGAAGACTGACTTAAATACAAAATGCATTTGGAAGAGTTTTAAAAATTAATGTTTTTTGAAAGTATTAATGTTTATTTGATCAGTTTTACATGCCTTTTTGTTGATCTATACTGATTTGATGATAAAAATGTGTGATGCAACCATTGTTAAATTTTTCTTGAAAAGAAAAGTTAGTAGACCAATTTAAACTATGGAATATTCCCATATAATTTGTCTACTTTAAAAATTCATTAAAGGAAGGGTAAAAGGGACAGAAAGAGAATTAAGATATGTTACAGATGTGTGCCAGCTCTTCATGTTGGACGCATTAATTTTATTCTATAAGATGTATTAACAAAAATGAAAGTTTTAAATAAACAAAAGTTCTGAAACAAGAAAAATAAATAAATAAACAAACAAATAAATAAATAAATATTCTAAAAAAGGGGGGGCGGCAGGATGGCTCAGTGGTCTAAAGTGCCTGCTTAGGAAAGCTTGGGCGGCTGCAGGGACCGCGGTTCGATCCCCGGCCCCACATACTGCGCCAGCCCTGCCCTCAGGGCAGGCTGAGCCGGCCATAAAAATAAATAGATAAACAAACAAACAAAAGTTCTGAAACAAAACAACAAATAAAAATAAATAAATAAATAAATAAATAAACAAATAAACAAATAAAAATGAATATTCATTAAACATGACAAGTGGAATTATAGTTGTAGATTAGAAAAAAAAAAGAATTAGACCAACTAAATACCAAATATTATTTTAATGACATCCACATTCAATTTTTTAGCTTTGTTTTATGTAATTGGTAGATGACATTGTGATTATTTATAGCTATGTAAAAAGTCACTTTAATAGCTCAAAAATTTTAAACTATGTTTTATCACTTTGATGATTCTGTGGGTTGCCGTAGTAATTGTCCTGTATCTCTCATTCAAGTTCAATCTTGTACCTGTTAAATAGCATGGTGTCAAGGCTCAGGCAAGGCATTGGACATGACTTTATAGTTCTATTCTAGGTGGGTAAGTTTTCTGATAGCATGGTTTTCTGAAGAAAGCACTTACATAGGGACCAACTCATTCGAAGTTCATGCAAATAAAATTCACAACACATCTTTAAAACCTAGTCTTAGGAAACCATGCAGTGTCACCTTTGCTGCATTTCATTAGGCCAAATGGCACAGTAGACAACCAGATTTGAGGGAAGGGCGTCTAATTTTAGTGAGAACCATGATCCAGTTTCGTTGTAAAAACTAAGGTGAAGGGAAGTATGGCATTTTCATGATGTTGGTTCTTCCTCTTCACAATCAAGGATAATATTTCCATTTTCTGAAATCCTTTTGAGTCACTTTCTTCAGAGTACTATAACTTTCACTGTATAAATCTTTTTCTTCTTTTATGAAACTGATTTCTAAGTATTTCATTTTTTGGATGTTATTGTGCAAAGTGTGGTTTCCTTAATTTCTCTCTGTGCATTCATTGTTTATGTACAAAAATGTTATTGATGTTTCAGTATTGACTTTGTATTCAACTGCACTACTGAATTTGGTTACTTAATCTACAAATCTCCTAGTTCAGTTTTTTTTTTTTTTTTTTGAGTCTTCTATGTACAGTATCATGTCATCTGCAAATAATGACAATTTCACTCCTTCTTGACCAATAATTATTCCTTTGATTTCTCTCTTTTCTAATTGTTCTGGATAATGTTTTCAGACATTAAATAGGAGTGGAAACAGTGGATGTCTGTCTTGCTCATGATTTTAAAATGAAGGCTTTCAATTTTTGTTGATTTAGTGTGAGGTTTGGTGTTAGTTTCTCATAGATGGCATTTATTAGCCATAGATATTGACTATTCTCATTTTCTGTAGGGTTTTTTTTTTCATTAATATGTCTTGAACTTTGTCAAAGACTTTTCCTGTATCTGTTGAGATCATGTGAGTTTTGTCTTTGACTCTCTTGATGTGGTCTATAACTTTTATAGATTTGCATCCATTGAGTAATCCCTGCATTCTTGGGATGAATTCCACTTGGCTGTGTTACATAATCTCCTTAATGATTTAATGCATTCTGTTTGCTAGTAATTATTGAGGATTTTTACACCCATATTCATGGGGAAGATTGGCCTATAGTTCTGTATTTTAGTTGGATCTTTCTCTGATTTTGGTATCAGAATACTACTTCCTTCCAGGAGTGAGTTTGGGAGAATTTCTTCCTTTTCAATTTTAATGAAATTTGAGAAGAGTTGGCATTCAAATTCCCTATTAAAAAAAAAAAAATCAGAACCTTGGCATTTTTTATTAGTAAATTTTCTGTTATATTTTCAATTTTTTTTTATAGGGTTGCATAGAGTTTGTATATCTTTTTTACATAGATATTTCAGGGTCCACAGGGTCTCACTACATAGATTGGACTCATAGTGATCCTCTTCTTTTCAGCCTTCCCAAGCATTGAGATTGCAGGCATGTGCCATCACACCCAGTCTTAGTCACTGTTTCAGCATACCCTGGGGCTGGAGTAGGCCAAGCACAACAAGAATGAAACCCAGGCCGCTGCACTCTGCCTAAGCAAGTGCTTTAGTCAGCTAAGCTGTATAGCTGGCCCGAGTTGGTATATCTTTTTGAGTTATCTTTGACAATCCATATGTATCTAGGAACCTGTTCATTTATCCTGTTTTCCATCCTATGAGATAAAGATCTTGGAAGTAGGTATTGATGATCTTCTGAATTTCTAGAATGATTTTACCTTTGCATTAATTCTAACATGAATTAGATTTTTTCTTTCCTTTTTTTTTTTTTTTTTGATAAGGTTGGATAGGGGTTTATCAATTTTATTTATAAGGAAACAACTTTCAAGGAAACAACTTTTTGATTCAATAATTTGTTCTCTTTATCTTGATTCCATTAATTTCTGAACTGATCTTTATAATTTCCTTGCCATTTTGGAATTTTATGTCCATATTGTTTTTGATCCTAGGAACTGAACTCTAGGCCTCATCCATGCTAGGCAAGCAACTGGTACTTGTTATTTTAGTTTGAAACAGTATCACACTAAAATTTCCTATGCTGACCTCAGAACTTGGGATCTGCTTACCTCTGCTTCCTGAGTAGCTACAGCTGGACATGTTCCCTACCACATCTAGTGTTTTTCTACCTCTTTAATTTGACCTGGCTTTGGAAGTTGCTCAGGCTGATAGAGTGTAACAAAGGTGGTGATGTAGGGGCCCAGCGGGATGGCTCAGTGGTCTAAAGCACTTGCTTGGGAAAGCTTGGCAGCTTCAGGGACTGCGGTTCCATCCCCAGCACCACATGCTGCGCCAGCCCTGCCCTTGGGGTGGGCTGAGCCCACCATAAAAATGAGTGCATAAACAAACAAAAGTTCTGAAACAAGAAAAAAATAAATAAAATAAAAAATTCTTTTAAAAAAAAAGGTGATAATGTACTAGTTAATTCCAAATGCAAGCCTCAAGAATATTTGGCCTCACTCTCTTACTGGAAGATAAGAAACCAAGTGGAAAGAACAACAGGTTTCTGCCTGTAGCCAATGGACTCCCATGCTGAGCTGCTCAGCTACCCTGCCACTGCCACAGATGCATAAGGAAGCAACGCTGAGATCAAAACCACCCTGTGACTTGCAGATTCATGAGCTTCTGCTTTAGACTTCCCAGTTTTCATGTGATTTATTATGTATCAAGAATGAAGTAATCCATAGTTCCTGACTTCAAGATTAGGCTATTGGTGGGGCCCACGTCGGTGGAGCTGGGCTTTGCCAAGGTGGCGCTGGTGTGGCAGCTGCGCAGCGAGCAGTTCCCCAGTAAGGTGGGCGGGCGGCCAGCGTGGTTGAGCGCGGCGGGGCTGCCGGGGCCCGGGGCCCTGGCGTGCTCGCGCTGCAGCTGCCCTCTCGCCTTCCTGCTGCAGGTGTATGCGCCGCTGCCCGGCCACACCGACGCCTGCCACCACAGCCTCTTCCTCTTCTACTGCCCAGAGCCGCCGTGCTGTGCGGGCCTGCGAGTTTTCAGGAACCAGCTACCTCGGAAAAATGAGTTTTACTCATTTGAGCCCCCTTCTGAGAAGTGTCCCCCGAATGCAGAAGAAGCTGTGTGCCTCCAGCTGAAGTTGGGCATGCACCTCTGCAGGGTGTGTGGCTGTTCAGCCCCCAAAGCATGCTCCCGATGCCACCGGGCGCATTACTGCGGTAAGGAGCACCAGACGCTAGACTGGAGGTTGGTGCACAAGCACACGTGCGCACAAGATCAGTTGGACCATACAGTTCCAGATCACAACTTCCTTTTTCCTGAATTTGAAATTGTAATAGAAACAGAAGATGAGATTATGCCTGAAGCTGTGGAAAAGGAAGCGGATTCTGACATCATAGAAAGCATGGGTGAAACACCTGAAGAAGAACTGGATTCCATGGCCAAGCATGAATCTAGAGTAGATAACATTTTCCAGAAGTTTAAAACCCAGATACCCCATAAACCAGAGCAGATTCTCAGATATGGCAGAGGTATGGAGTCCATCTGGATTTCTGGTAAAAATGTTCCTCAAGACAAGGATATCCCAGATTGTCTGTGGTGCCAAGAGAGTATTTGAATTCCAGGTCATGCCACAGCTGCTGAACCACCTGAAAGTAGACAGACCGGGCAAGAGCGTGGACTGGGGCGTCCTGGCCGTCTTCACCTGTGCGGAGAGCTGCAGTTTGGGCAGCGGCTACACAGAGGAATTTGCGTGGAAGCAGGATGTAACAGATACACCTTAAGGCATTATAGTTACTGAGGTCTTAAAGCTTGGAGTTCTAGCCTTAGAACTTCGGCCTAAGGAAGTAACTTAAGGTAGTTACTTAGTAACTTACAGACATGAATGTGCCAACATAGTGCTTGAGGCATTGTTTTATAATGTCTGAATTACTAAAGCAAAAATGTCTAGTGACAGAGAATTTAGTAAATCTGTTACATCCAAGGTAGAAAAGGGTTGCATCTTGTGTGACAACAGAAATCTAAACACTATTATACATGGTGTTTGTGGTATGGTAGTTTTATAAAAGTATTTATACATGTGTAGGTACTTAGAAATAAAATGAGATACACTGAACTGGTTACTTGCAAATGGTGACAGTGAAGAAGTATTTTGGTAAATAGTACCCAATAAACAACACAAGTTAATTAGGCTGGTGAACTGAAATCACTTGAAGTACCAGAGTTGACAGGATCAAGCAATGTGGTTTGTCATAAAAATGCCTGGAGTTGAAGAGGCTACACTTCAGAGCTGACCTTGGTGTCTCGGTCACCCTTGAGATGATGGCAAAAATAATCACAGGACCTTTTTGCTTGGCACAGGTGGTTTCAAGAGGGAGATGGGTCCATTCATCAGGTGATGGAAGAAGACCTAGGATGGTAGCAGCTGAGGGAAGGGGCCCCAGGTTAGTGTTTTATATGGAGCAGTTCCACTTCTGGTGCTTTTCTAAGGCAAGTTCAGGTTCCATCCAGTTGCTAGTAGTTCAACAGCTAATAGCGTCCAGGATGCTGTGTCAGTGGACACTGAGGCAACCTTGGGACACTGCTTTGACCAGCTTGAGGAAGGACAGCTAATTCTGATGAGCTCACACTGAGTTCTTTGTCTACACGGATTCACATCCCACTGCAAACCTCTGTTCATCCTGCCACACTGCCACCACCAGTCTGCATGTATATTCAGAGGGAATGCCACTTAATGTTACTGACTATACTTGCTGTGTTATGAAGGCCTGGCCCATTCGTCCGGATCGTGCTACACATGTAGCACCTTCTGGGGAAACTGCTGTGTGGATTACTATTATGAGCCACTGGGCTGGTTGGCCAAGGTTTACAGCACCTGGCTGCTGGAGGACACTGCATTAGGCAAGGTGGCCACAGCACTGGCTGGGGCATGCAGTGACAGATGGGGAACCTTATCCGAGATGGTAAATACTTCCTGAGTGAAGGGCTTTTGTTGTCACCTGGGGACATCACCTGGTGACATGGATGTTGCTGCAGGCATCCATGCAAGTGTCCAAGCAGTTGGCAGGCTGTCACTGGTATATCCCAGTCACCCTTAAGATGATAAAGTCACAGGACCTTTTTGCTTAAAACAGGTGCTTTTAAGAGGGGACTGCTGGTCCAGAGCACCAGACAGGAAATGTCACAGCACTTACTTGGCATTGTTCAAATATAAACATTTAAATATATCCAGTACCTCTACCAATACCAACATTTTTTAAAACAATATGTATATAAAAAATTTTAAAAATACGTATATATATTTTTTGTCTTTTTTTTTTTTTTGTCTTTTTGAGACAGGGTCTCGCTATGCAGTTGAGGCTGGCCTTGAGCTCACTTTTGTAGCCCAGGCTGGTCTCGAACTCGCATCAATCCTCCTGCCTCAGCCTCCCGAGTGCTGGGATTACAGACGTGCGCCACCACGCCCGGCTTTTTTTGTCTTTTTGAGACAGGGTCTCACAATGCAGTACAGGCTGGCCGTGAGCTCACTTTTGTAGCCTAGGCTGGTCTTGAACTTGCACCAATCCTCCTGCCTCAGTCCCGAGTGCTGCGATTACAGGCTTGCGCCACCACACCCGGCTAACACATGTTTTAAAAATGCCATAATACAACACACCACCCACCTAACCTCCTTACTGACTCCCGTGCTCCCCTGTGCCCAGCACTGAGACTTAGATCTGCTTGGCTTGGAAGCCGCCCAGCCACAGCAGTTCTCACTCCCCTGGCCTTTCTACTTAAGCTCTTGCATGCTGATAGAAAACCATAACAAACACGAATGTGTATTTTGGCAACTGTACTGATGGTATCATTTTACTCAATGGTCAGTTTTTTGGGTACTGAACTCAGGAATCCATGTTGGGACCTTGCGCTTGCCAGGCAGGCACTGTGCTGCTGAGTTACATCCCCAGCCCTGATAACATTTTATTCAAAACCGTTATGTGTAATGTAGGAGAAAATAAATGAACAGTTATGGGGTACTGTAATTATCTGCTGTGTCCTTAAGGATTCCAAACTAGGAGAGCAAGAACACGCTGAGCTGCAGCAAGTCTGCAGCTGTGAGAAACCTGGGAAGCCAGTGGGCCTGTAAATGGGGAAGAAAATGCAGGCTGAACGTCAGAGGTCCAGATACATGACTAACGTGTCCCAAAGGCCAGCACAACAGCCTCCGGGGGGTGCAGCTGGGTGGGAGCAGTGGCTGCAGATCAGAGTGTCTGTCTCTGGCTAGTGTCTGCCTAAGCATTCAGATACATGTGTCCTTCATCTTTATTTTATTTTTTATGTATGTGGCACGTGGTACAGGGTCTCACTATGCAGCTTGGACTTATAGTGATCCTGTTTTCAGCTTCCCCGGCGCTGGGCTTACAGGTATGTGCCACCACACCCTGTATGTCAGGCCCAACGCGCCTGGGGCAGGGCCCAGTGTGCCATGTGGTGCCAGGGATCTAACCCTGGTCCCTTTGTTTGCCTAAGCAGGCACTTAGTCAGCTGAGCCATCTTGCCACCCCTCTTCATCTCTCTTAAAACATGTACATTAAAAGTCAGATACTGGGGCCCAGCAGGATGGCTTAATGGTCTAAAATGCGTGCTTAGGAAAGCTTAGGTGGCTGCAGG
>PVJA010025497.1:20198-30801 GCA_004027025.1 Myocastor coypus
ATCCCTGTGTGAAAACAAGTCACAAAGCTCTACTGAGGAACAGAGATGAAGAAGCCCTTCTTAGACACAATGCTGGTGTCTTTCCAATCAGGTGTTACTGGCATCAGCGCTGACTGGGAAGTGTAAGGAAAGCGCACTTCACACATAGGATGCAGCCTGTTGTCAAGCTATCAGAACTGAGAAGTCTAACTCCTAAGAATGTTTACTGCAGTGATAATCTGTGCTTATTGGAAATACACATGCGGTAGCAAGCACTGTAAATAAAGTGACCGCCGCTGAGGGAATGGTTCATTAAAAGCATGTAGGGTACCTCAGATTCCCTATCTTAACTGAGCAGAGTGGAGCATGCCTATAATTCTAGCCGTCTTAGGGGCTGAGGCAGAAAGATTCTAATTCCAGCCCAGCCCAAACAACTTCATGAGATTTTTGTCTTAAGAGTGAAAGAAAAAGGGCTAGAACTGTATTTCAGTGGTAAACTGTTTACCTAGGTGTACAGGGGCTTCAGTATAGTACTGAGACCACATTCTGTAAAAATGTGTGACATACTGAAAAAAAAATCACAAAACTGAAATACTGTTGGACATGGTACACATGCCTACAATCCCAGCACTAGGGAGGCGGAGACAAGAGGACTGCTGTGTTCAAGGCCAGCCTACACTATGTAATGAGACCCTATCTCAAAAAAGCAAAAACAAAAAACCAACTACAATACTGTATACTGTTTTTCCCAAAGCAGGATCAGAGTACCCCCAAGGTAGAATTTTCCAGAACACAACTTTTAACACTCAGCAAGCAAAAGAGAAAGGAAGGACCTTTCCTTTCTGAATATATACATCAGCTGTATGAGAATGTGTTTTTACAGTTGAAAAGGACAACTGTGATAAAACTCAGAAGCTTACTAACATCCAGTTGGTATTCTAGTGGGGTTGAGGAACCCTCACGAAAAATACCAGCCCTCTAGCAGCCTTTGAGGACTAAGGTGAAGGTTAGACCAAGTGGGTGCCAGGCTGCACACCGGAAAGGCCTCCCCAGAGCTCTTCAGGGCCCTTAGAAGCTATGTAGTCCTGCACAAGGGGTGCTCTCCTCTCTTCTGAAAGGATCCACGAGGATGCCTGACACACAGCATGGGGGGAGCTGGGGACACTCGGTGCCGTGGGTGTCTGGCCACACCCAGCCAGTTCCCTGGACGTGCAACATGATGTGCAGTGGACACCGACTAAAACACACAACAAGCAAACTCCAGGATGGTTTCAGCCATTGAATCTAAAATACAGTTTAACAGTGTGATCACATGACCTTAATCACAGCAACAGTCTAACACTTTTGTAAACTGCATTTATTGTACAGAGTACTCTGAAGAAAGAAAAATATGTACAGCCATTTGTTTTCATTAATACATCTATTCTGTCCTGCAATACTGGAAAGGCGGAATGTGTCTGGCACAAAAATAACCCCTAGGAGTTACAAATTAGAAAACAACACTTTTAAAAAAGATTTTTACTCATCTGGTAGAAATATAAAAACTGTGGCTTATGGGGAAAAAATTAAACAAAATAAGTTCAATTGTATAGGTGGCTTCATCACTTGAGTTTTATCCCTTAAACCAACCTGTCAACAGCAGTGTTTAAAATCTACATATAAATAAACGGGCAGTGCTGCCCAGCTAGCAGCACAGTACAAGCAACTCACAGTAACGCTGCGGGGTGTTCTCAGTGCAGGCAGCGACCCTTCCCAGCATCCCTCTGTGGGGCCTGGCCAGAGAGCCACTCGGTGGTGCTACCTACGCCTGAGCATCCATCTTCTCACACCACCACCATGAAAGGTACCAAACTGATTTGTTTAAAAAACAAAGGGGCTAGGGGACAGGAGAACATGACATCACTACGTGGTCTTCCTGAATCCCTTTAGAATAGGGTAGATATTTTCAAAAGCTTCGTAAATTTCCGCTCTGACTTTAGCACCTATGAACACAAGAAGGAACAGAGATGAGTGTAAAATGGCATCTTTAACATAAAAGTACTATAATTACCCTAAAGATACAAGCACAATGCTCTCCACATTACCAGATACAGGCATTAAAACATTAATGGTAGGAATCCTTGTCACAATTCTAATTTTGTTTTTAAAATAGTTATCATGGGGCCTGGCAGGATGGCTCAGCGGTCTAAAGCACCTGCTTAGGAAAACTTGGGTGGCTACAGGGACTGTGGTTCGATCCCCAGCACCACATGCTGCACTAGCCCTGCCCTCAGGGCAGGCTGAGTCAGCCATAAAAATAAAAGTTCTGAAACAAGAAAATAAAATTAAAAAATTCTAAAAAAATAAAATAAAATAGCTATCAGTAAGATGACCTTTTTGTTCTGGTACCAGGGCACTTATACCACTATGAGCTATATCCTGGGCCCAATGATGACCTTAAAGGACCAAAGCAATTGCTAATCCCCTGCACACACAGTCCTGCACTTCCGCCAGGCCATAAGCCCAGCAGGCAGTGGCCACAGTGACAGAGCTGCCTTCTCCCCACGCTGCCTCTACCTGGGATCTTGGCCCTCCTTATCTGTCTCAGCAGTGGCGCAGATGGCCCCACAGCAGCAGAAGACACTGCCCTCACCAGGCTGACGCGCCAGGGCTCAGGACGACTCCACTGCTCTCTCCCTCCCACCGGGGGTTTGTTTCTCTCAGGTAGGGAGGAAAAGGAAAACAACCCTAAAGGCCTTTTTCCTCTTTTTTTTTTTTTTTAACAAGTTGTTGGCTAACTCTTTCCACACTGCAATTTCTCAGCACTGAGAAAAATGCCATTCTTAAAACTGTAAAGCTTCATGTGCTATTGTTACACCTTTAAAAAAAAAATGCGTTTAGTACAGGGTCTACCGAATCTCACTATACAGACTGGGCTTGTAATGATTCCCCTGTTTTCAGCCTCCCAAGCACTGGGATTACAGGTGTGCCCTGACACACCCAGTCTCATTTGCTATCTCAGTGCACCCTGGGGGTGGGACCAGCACAGCAGGGATCAAACCCTGGTCCCTGAGCCTGCCTAAGCTGGTGCTTTAGTCTGGTGAGCTATCTGACTGGCCCTTGCAACTTACCTGTTAACACAACTTTTCCAGAAACGAAAATAAGGAGAACAATTCTAGGTTTGATCATTCGGTAGATTAATCCAGGAAATAACTCTGGCTCGTAACTGGAAGGAAAATGGCAGAAACAGTTTAGAAATCATGAGCTTCCCATGTTTTCAGGTAAAACAAGAACTGTGCAAGGGAAATATTGAAAAATCAGGCAGACATCAGTGTAGTTAGTCCATGCCAGACTGACCTGTCACACTGATCACCTACTGGCTATTAATCTATTAACTAATCCAGCTATTTTTTTTTTCCCAGTATCAGGGATTGAACTCGGGACCCTGCGCTTGTGCCAGTCAAGTGCTTAGTCTACCGAGCTACTTCCCCAAGCCCTGTGTGTTTATTTCCTATTCTGATCCACACCCAGATTCACTCTGGACAAGTTTATGCGACTTTAGACTTTATGTTAGGTTTGTCTAGCTGTCCCCCATGCAGCCATAGGGTAGACTTCGAGTGTGATCCACTGGGATTATGGGTGTGAGTACGACTCCCAGCCTGAATGCAACTTAAGGGAGACTTGCTGTCTACTGCCACCGCTGCTGCTACTTCTCCATTTTGCTCTTGCTCTCTATGTGCTGCTCTGCTTTGGAGCCAGCTGAGTATGAACTGAAATGAAACCTCCAGTGATGGTGAGCTAAATAAACCTTTCCTTCCTGTTGGGAGCCACAGGAAACTAGGAAATTGATCAAATGTGTGTAAGTGGGACTGGGCCTCAGTGCCTAAAGCAAACAAAGTACCCTACTCCTGAGATAAACAGATAAAGGGGCTGGCTGGTTAAGGTCAGCTATAAGTCAGTGGGCAACCTTGTATTATGTGTTACAAACATTGCGAAAGTATAAATATAGAATCATTCTGTTGTGCCTTGAGTTAGCCTTGCCCATCAGGCAGGCAGCAACCATCTAGCCTGGCTTTTGTCTTCCTGCCTACCTTTCTCATTCCTGCCACTGTCCCATCCCATCCCGTGCCCCCCCCCCCCAGCAGTTCTCAGTAAGACCGATGGATCCCTATACCTTCCTTCATGTCCGGTGTCAAGTATTTGTCCCAGCAACTTTGCCATTTGTATCTGAACTTCCAGAGCTAAGTCATATCCAGCTGTCAGTTTTGGCAGGGAAATTTAACCAAAAGCCCTTTTATCTCTCTGTATGTTTTTGACTCAGATAAAAACTCAGGAAAGGCCTGACTGAGGTAAAAAGTTAAAGAAAAGCGTACCAGATACATAGGCAGCATACACAAAGGCCCTGGAGCAGAGAGGCAGGGCGAGCTGATGTGGCCCCAAGTGCAGCAGAGGATGGTGAAGCAAGTCTGTGAGATGGGCTGGCTGCCATGTGTGCACCAGCTAACAGCAGTAAGAGCTGTGGGAAGAGTGTTTCTGTTGCTCAGTGTTAAACTTTGCTAGTAGACCTGATGTAATGTTGATGCAAAGATGCCAACCAAGAAAAAAGTGATGCAAGAGGTTCTGGGGTCAATTCTTGTGTTTGTAATTATTTATTAAGCAACACAAATGATAAAATACATAGCAGTGGGCCAAAATTCATTCCAGTGAAGGGGAGTTCACCACAGCACAAGAGAGTATGTGTGGTTAACATGTCAGAGATATTACTGAAGACCGCAAGAAATCTGGTGACAGCTGTAAACACATCTGGGGTTGCACACTGAGCATTCTGCATGTGGTTTATCCTGAACAACCCCTGAGGAGATTATGAACAAACCGGCAGTGCTTCGGCACACTGCAGACTCACCTACTGAACTGCTGGTGAGTCAGCACAAGACCCTCCAGCCTGATGGGGAACTTCACATCACAGCTTCCCACCATATTCTGAATCTTGAAGTCCAAGAACTTGGCTGGAAAACCCAACTTCTGCACAACTCTGGCATACTTTCTTGCTGCTAATCGGGACTGTTCTTCACTAGGGAAAGGATAAAGGTGAGTAGCTTGTACTGAGTCAGCTAAAATAATTATTTAGCTGAATTATTCAACTTACAAAAAAATAGAAGTCAGGAAACAACAGTAATAATAATGGGTAAAGTGTTCACTCCTTTCAACAGGAGAAAAAAAAATCCAACACGCTAGCATTTTCATTCTACAGTATTCCTGTGTCCTTGACGGAAAATCACAGACCTGCCAAATGACCAGCCAAATTACTGGTCTTCAGGGTCAGGGACACTCTGAGCCACAATGCTCCATGTGGAAATGAACACTAACGGGCTTCATCTTGATAAAAAACCACTGATGAGCCTTTTGTCTTTTATTTTTTAAAGACAGGGTCTCGCTATGAAGTTCAGGCTCGCCTGGAACTCAAAACGATCTTCCTGCCTCAACCTCCCAAGTACTGGGATGACAGGCGAGCACCACCATGCTTGGCTCTGATCGGCTTTCTTAGGTGAAAAGTGCACACATCAGCGCTGTCCTCCTATAGATCAAGTCTCCCTTTATCCTCTCTGATGGCACCACTTTTGGATATAGCTATAGAGCAGCAGCTTCAAGCTTATGTAAGGAAAGCCAGGTGTGCAACAATGCTACAGACAAGACTCAAGTGCAGAGAGCAGGACAATGGAACTAAACCTATGGCATATGCTGTTTTACTTTTTTTCTAGGAGAGTGAGTTTGTGTTTTCTGGTTTTGATCAAAAAGTCACCTAACCAGATATACAATTTAACCAGCAGATGCTCTGGGACAAACAGGACTAAACACCACATGGAAAGTCTGTCTTAGGACAGAGAAGAAATAGTTCTGGTGTTCCACAGGAAAATTACCGGAAATGAAGTGTTAGCACTACACACTGGAGCCAAAGAAGCTTGAAAGCTTCAGACAGATCCGTGTCCTGCCTTCTCAGAACCTCACGACTGAGAAATAGAAGGTCCACACCAATGGCCTTCTTCTCACTAAAAGACAACTTCAAAGTCCAGAAGCTAAAACATCTGTAAGCTTCTACATGCTGATGGCTGCAAGTATATTTTAATCTTTTATTTTCAAAGTCTGAGTTCATTTGTTTAAACTTTATCAAGCTATGGATTTCCTTCTCTCTCTTTTTTTTTTTTTGTGGTACGGGGATTTAAACTGATGTCACCAATCTTCCCGTTTTTCTAGGTTTCTGACTTACACTAATGATAGGAGTTCTGTCCGTCAAGGTTTAGAACAGCATGGGGCCCTGCACCCCAATGTGTTCCCAACAGGTGGCGAATACACCTTTTATGACAGAGGGGCACTCCGTGAGACATTAAAATGTGTTTCAGGGGCCAGGGAGATAGTTCAGTGGTCTAAGTGCCTGTGTGGCAAGCACAAGTATCTGGGTTTAATCCCTGGTACCACATACCATGCTGGCCCCCACCCTGGGTGTGTAGGCCAAGCCAGCCACTGAAATTGGGCATGGTGATGCACGCCTGTAATCCCAGTGCTGAGGAGGCTGAGACGGGAGGACCACTACAAGTCCAAGCTGAGTAGTGAGACCCTGAACAGAAATACCTAATAAAAAGATTAAAAACAAAACATTGTTCCAATGAAGGCAGCTGGTATTTGTGACCAGAACACACAGTCTTTCCATACTGCCAGACTGACAAACTCTGCAGTCCTGCAAACCATCAGCTTTTGTGAAGTTCTATTATCTTGACCAGTGTTTTTTTTATTTTGCGAAACTGGGGACTGAACTCAGGACCTTGCACTTGCCAGGCAGGCATTTGTGCCCCTGAATTATCTCCCCAGCCCCTTGACCAGTATTTTTATGAAATTTTTCATATAAAAACTTTCACATATAAAAAAATCTTACTAGGTCTGATGCTATCTTTAACAATCTACACATAAAATGCATCTGTATTACCCAGAAAATAAACCCTATACCATGTTGAAAGCCCTTGTTTATTTTTAAGAAAAGGAAATCAATACTCCCTAAAGTCATTAGAACTAAGGACTGTAATGGTAACTATTCAAGTGCTGGCCTCAAATCTAGAAACTGCCATCTACTGCTTTCACTTCCATTATACACAGACCAGGAGAACAAATTTCTTAAGGCTACCTCTTGGCTCCCGTGCACACCATTTTTCCAGAACTGAAAATCAGCGCTGTGGTTCGTGGCTCTCTTATTCTCATGATTACAGCAGCAAACCGCTAAAATGGTCAGACAGAAGCATTAGTGAGGTCATCCAAACTGCAGAACTTTATTTGAGGAACTAGAAAATGATAAAGACCATGACACTTAATGGGAAAAGCCTAATTTATATAGCTGTCACGATATTTGTCTTGCAGGACAAGTTTCTCTTACATTACTTATAACAAGGAGTGGAATAAATCACCCTACTGTGACCATGAAGTTACTTTAAGACTTCAGAAGTGTGTTTTTGTATACATCCACCCTATCCCCAGAAGATAATGATGTTTAGAAAACTTTCCTGTAATGCAGGTGTTATCTTTTTTTGGGGGGGAGGGTATTACGAGTTCAATGCAGGGCCTTGTGTAGGTTAGGCAAATGCTATACCCACCAAGCTATATCCCCAGCCTAATATGTTCCTTAACAACATCAAAACCTACTTCCTCCTATATTTGCTGTTTATGACTGGCACATCTAAATACCAGTGTTCTATTACTACAAACTTTTAGGCAAACTGACAATTCTTTTCTACTTCTGAAGAGATAAAGCAGATTATCAGTATGGAGTGAAATGAGACCTTGTTTCCAGTCTGTCCTTAACTATAATTTTTATGTATTAAACACATACATACAGAGGGAAAAAAAAAAGCTTTTATTTTCTATTTTTATGTATTAAAGGTGGTTGCTTTTTGAGATTCTTTTTGCTAAGATTATAAGTCAAGGGGAAAACATTTCAAGTGTGGACAGAGGTAATGGCTTCAAGTAATAGGTTTCATGAAACAAGGCAAAAACCTATTTTATTTTTTATTTTCTTGCTTCAGAACTTTTGTTTATTTATTTATTTTTATGGCCGGCTCAGCCTGCCCTGAGGGCAGGCCCGGCGCAGCATGTGGTGCCGGGGATCGAACCGTGGTCCCTGTAGCCACCCAAGCTTTCCTAAGCAGGTGCTTTAGATCACTGAGCCATCCTGCTGGGCCCCAAAAACCTATTTTCAAAAAATTAAAAAATTAAAATATGTGCTCTCCCATTCAGTTACAGTGCCAACACCCAGATGACTAAGTCATAAGAAAGACTGCTCTGACACTGCTCTGTCTCCTCAGTCTTACTACTTACAAAAAGGGAAGGAGTATGTTTTAATTTACATAAGTCGATAAACAGCCAAATTGCTTCAATTCTTATCTTTTAATATTTTATTCATCAGGTAAGTACCAAGGCTGTAATAAAGATTACAGCACTGTAAAATTATCCATTCAGCTAAAGACTGGAGCAAAGAGTAATCTTCGCTGTGCTCCATGTAAGAAAGAGACTTAAGAGTCCTTTAGCCACCTTTGTGGTCTCACAGAAAAATTAAAAGATCTTGGAATAACTGATAAATTAAGATGAAGACAAAAACACTGGCCACTGAGCAATTTTTACTTGGTCTCTACTCTCATTTTTATGTCATATAAAGATTATTACAGATAAATGAAGCTTTCCAGTTTTTTCCAAGCACCTGAATTAACAAAAAGGAAAGCACTGAGATGCATTGATCAAGGAAACAGCAGCCTGGCTGGCTAAGGGAACCAACACAGAAGAAACGTGCAGCTCACAGTTGAGTTCTCAAGGATTTGGAGGAATCCACACACAACAGAACTGTGTTCTTCAGTACCTATCAGCTGCATAAGGGCAGAGCAGCCTGTCTGGCCTCTTGTTGCTAGCAGCTTACCCAAGAAATGAAAAACAAAGACTGTTTTCAGAAACTGTATTTTTCTTTGTTATAGGAAATCCACTCGATATTGGTTTCCCTAGCAGGAGGGTTTACAGGCCTCTGCTACACTTTAATGGGTGCTCCCCACTCTGCAGAGCTATTTTTTCTGGATCAGCACTGCGACCCTGTCACCTCCTCCAGACCTATGAGCCCAGATTGGCTCTGTCTGGATCTCTATGGGTGTCTTCTTCTGGTTTTTGAGATAGGGTCTCACTACAGATTTCAGGCTGGCCTCAAACTTGCAAAGACCCCACTACCTGATCCTCCCGAGTGCTGGGATAACAGGTGTATGCCACCATGCCCACCTGTCCATTTTTTAATACAAATATTTACTTACATAAAAATATCTTTTTTACTGGTATAGTCACAAAAGCCTGTGACATGTACTCAGGCTGCTATCTTAAAAAACCTTAGGGAGCTTTTTGCCACTAATATTTTAATAGAAAATACACAGAAGCTACACAAAATGGAAAAATACAGTAAACCTTGTTGTACTTATATAGCTCTAACAATGACAATTTCTGGATAATCTTGCTTCATCTTCATGCCCTCTTCCCAACTCTCCCACAAGTTACCAAGATCACACATCAGCCAGGAATGGCAACAAATACCTATAATCCCAGCACTTGGAAGGCTGAGCTAGGAGGACCATGAATCCCAAGCCAGCCTGGACTACACAGCAAGGCCCTATCTTAAAAAAATAAAAACACACAACACCACCTCGTTTCACACCCAAAAAAGTCACACCACACACTATGTCATTCTTTCCCATGTGGTTCAAAGCATTAAAGGCACCACATCCTGTGTGCATAAATGGACTTTGCCTCACACACTGCCAAACCTCAAAGCACTCATACACGGTGCATGTTCAATGAAATTCAAGTTGAATAAGCTTAAGAATTTTACCCTGCATTCTCATTTTACTGTTGTCAAAAACCTAAGTACAACACAAACTTTCCAACCTAGGAAATACTATAAGACTTGTTTTACCAGATGGTTTAAAGTACATGAAAACAGCTCTGACCTTGGGATTATACTCAGCATTTCGAGCACGAAGTGCAATGGTCTTTAGGTCAAGTTTACAACCGAGGTTCACTGTAGATACAATATTTCTGTAAGAAACGTGAAAGAAAACATAGTTATTTGAATTGTAGTAATCAGCCTTTACACAATGAGTGTTAAATGATGATCCAGGAATCTGAGTCTCTCATTAGTACTTTTTAAAAAAATGTATTTCGCATAGGGTCTACAGAGTCTCACTACACATACTGGACTCATTGTGATTCTCCTGTTCTCAGCCTCCCAAGGGCTGGAATTATAGACACACACCACCACACCCAGTCTCAATTCCACAGTTTTGTAAAACACAAAATGTTTTGTAGAAAGTTATTTTAATGACTTTAAGGAAGGGAAGTTCTGACACTGGGCCTAATCCCAGCTCTTGGGAAGCTATATAGAGGTGGTCACGAGGGGCCCGGCAGGATGGCTCAGTGGTCTAAAGCACCTGCTTAGGAAAGCTTGGGCAGCTGTAGGGACCATGGTTCGATCCCTGGCACCACATGCTGCGCCAGCCCTGCCCTCAGGGCAGGCTGAGACTGCCATAAAAATAAATAAATAAACAAATAAAAGTTCTGAAACAAGAAAAAAAAAAAA